>VOQJ01031590.1:9540-20190 GCA_015052665.1 Apistogramma diplotaenia
ACAAAAAAGTTTTTTTTTTTTTTTTTTGGGTTTTTTTTTTGGGGGGGGGGGGTACTTCCTAAAAAGTTATTTTAAAGGCTTGTACCACAAATCAGGTTCAAGACATCCTGGATATCTTTACATCGTCTGTCGTCACGTGACCGTTACATCATCACTGAGGCTCAGCAGTCACGCGAGTCTTAACTCAGGGTTTCCAGTCTAGCTACAGTATGATCGTGGCTACGTGAAGGAGGCAGAGTTTGCAGCATCTAAAGTTGGTAAAATCTGACCTGAGTCCTGCTTCAGATCTGCTGTTATACTAACTTCCATTTCCTCTCCTGCAGATAAACCCCACAACCCCATGGTTAATGCTGGTGCTATCGTCTGCACCTCCCTCATTAAGGTAAACTGCAGATACACACCCCATTATTATGACTGGACATTAATTTCTATATATATGTATGTATATCAATCACAAACCCATAAATCTGGCTTCAGACCCATGTGACTAGACTTACCTTTTATTCCCTTTAAAAGTGATTTTTAAACTGATTGCTGGATGTCTGCAGCAGGGAGTGAAAAGAGTTGGAGAGAAATTGAATGGAATAAAATTATAATCGTCTGCAGAACATGTTTCCACCAGATTAGCGTATACAGGGAGATTAAGGTTAGATGAGCACGCTGAAAGGGGATTTGGTTGAAAGCAGCATCGCTCAGAGGTCCTGCGCGCACACGTTGCACAGAGTGGGTGGTGCTGGAGAGCAGCTTCTTCCAGGCAGGTCAGCTCCACCACATTTAATCAGAGAACAGTTCTGTTACCAGAGTGTTTCATTAAATATCCTCCTCTGACCTTCACACAGACACACACACACACACACACACACTCAGCGAGTCGGGGGTGAACACAAGAGCACCACCTACTGATTGAATCAAAATTAAAAACTCCTTCCTCATGTGGGTAGTGAGGATGAGTCCAGGAGGGCCTCTCAGAGAGCAGATTAATTACATTTAATCAGAGAGAGAACACACAGGTCAGCTTCTAGTGTTCAAAATCAAACAAGTTGGAATTCGTCAGGTAAATCCTGGACATAAAGGTGCTGGTAGGAAATCTGAAATCTGGGCCTTGTTGTGCTATTATATGTGCTTTATTTTTCACAAAAGCTGGGAAATTACAGTATTCCAGCAGCCAGAAAATGCCTAGTTCAATTTAAAAAATGCTAAATAAATAATAAATAGCTCCATTACATAGAAAATGGAAATAGACTGGCAGGGCACAGACTTTTTTTAGAGTAGAAATCTTTGATGGTGATCTGCTTGCTGTGCACTGGTTTATAACAAAGATGTAGCACAAAAAGTAAGGAACTGCGTTTGGTTAGTTACCTCACCCGCTGAAAGGTGGAGGGAGCTTATGTTTTCAGTTGCTGGTCTGCCTGCCTGCAGGATAACCTGGAAAATTACGAGCAGATTTTGATGGGAATCAAAGCAGTTGGAACAGTTGATTACATGTCGGCGGCGATCCGGATCACAATCTGGATCCAGGATTTTGTAAAAGGATTCTTGCAGTAACTTTATGAGGATAAGTCCTGTAAAAAGATTTGGGGTGCAACATGACCATAAGTTATATAGTTAGTTATGTTTTTATCAAATAATTCACTAGAGTGACAGGCAACACCCCACACTCGCACCTCACACTGCCTCCACCAAAAGCTTGCCGATGCCGCCGTCAGCATAGCGTTATTAGCCGTGTCTCCGCCACACGTTGACCTTGCATGCCATAGGCAGAATCTGGACAGAACATATGCAGGAACCACATGTTTAGGTTCCAGTGCGCGTGTGGCCGACACCATTGCAAACTGGCCTGATGGTGAAGGGCAGTCATGGCAGGTCTGCAGGCAGCCCTGTGAGACCGGAGACTGGCTGCGTGCAGTCTGTTCTGGATTGTCTGGGTAGAGAGCAGTCAGCCAGATTGTCCTGCAGGCCTCGACTGCAAATCTGTTGAAGACCGCCTACAGTTACCAAGTGCTGACGGGGTGACGAAGCAGTCTTTTTTTTCTGGTGTGGTGCCCGCTTCGTCTCTGATACCCTCTGTTGTATAGAACGTGGCCTTCAGTTTGGAAATGGCACAAGAGCTCGCTCCACATAGTGCTGCAACTTGTTGTTTTGAGAAGCACCAGATTAAAGTTGCCCTATGGCGCAGGCCCAGATCAGTCAAACGTGGCACGCTTGCAGCAGAAACTGAAGGCTGCAGCAGGGTCCACGCTTACAGGTGCTGCCGATCAGGCACCTGAAGCTCAAAAGAAGAGTCGGCAGCAGAATGAGCTGTTTGGCATCTGGCAAGTTTTTCATGGGCGCAACCCCGCATACTCAACTCTGCTGCTCAACCTGCAAATGCATTTTCCAGCTGTGTAAGATTAATTTCCACGAGGCATTGTTCCAGCAATGAAACAAACTTAATTCCTTACTTTTTTTGTGCTAAGTTTAGTTCATTTCATTAAAAGAAACAAAAAAATGTCATCTGCTTAGAGCAGCATAAATTAGCAGGTCAAGACTGAGCAGATCTGATGAGGGCGCCAGCCAGTCACTGTTTAGACCACTTTAAACACTCTTATTTGTGATGTACCTTTTCAAGGCTCGTTGTGTGGTTTTATGTGTTGTTGCATATTTTACAGCATTAGGATCTTTGGGAAATTATGACCACACAGCCTCAGGTCAATGACGTTGGTAATTTTTCCTTTTTAATTATTTTTCTCCCCTCTTTGGTCTGGATTTGTGCCAAGCTTTAGCCTTCACATGGCTGTCTATGAATGTTTTAATGTTGCTTTTATACTTTTTCACCTGCATTCCTCCCCTCCCAAAAAAAATAAAAAATCTCCAAACTGTTTATACACCTGGATTATAAACAGTGCAGCTCTGGCACAAACACTGTTTTTATACCATACTGCATTTTTCTCGAGCGGGAACTCTGTTTTGTTCATGTGTTTCTTTTAAAGCAGGATTGTTTGTCTTTAGTAGACAGTAAAACAAAAAGAGCATCACTTCTAACACAACTTCATGGGGATATTTTACTGCCTTTGTTCAAAAGTGTGGTCCTTCTGTTTGAGAAACTCAGGTCATAGAAAAGTAAAAAGAGGCGACAGACTGTTCGGCTCAACTTGAATCCATTCAAATGTTCGTAGAGATGCACGGCAGCGTTTCAGTCCCAAGGAGTGTCTTGAGGCATTTTATTCCCACTGAATTCCCTAAACAGGATGATTCCAGATGTGGTGCCGTCCAATTACGTTTTCCCAGCCACCTTCAGAGTGCATTTGTTTTGCTAGTTTAGCTTCCCTTAAGGGCGGGTGCCCTCTCGTTAACGAGTGCGAGGCAGGAGAGCTGGAGACCGAACACACACAGTACAGTACAGTTCTTGTTGTGTCGTTAAACATGTGCTTCACAGAAGACTTGAAGCTGTTACAGCTGCAATGGGTGGGCCGACATCATATGGATTAAGAATTGGATGTCACTCCCACAGGTTCGTAGGCAGGTGAAGGCAGATGAGCAAATACTTTTGGCTGTATATCAGTATATCAGACACCCAGAAAATGAGAGTGCAGCTGTTCTGCAAGCAGTGAGGGTGATGTTGGTGCAATGGAAACTGTGCAGGCAGCAGTAATATTAATATCTGAGGTGCACTTTTAAGCAGAAGCAGCAGTTTTTAGGGAAAGTGTTACACTCTGAAAATCAAAGTTCTGGCTCACGCTGCTGAATAAAGGCAGTAACATCCCCCATACTTCAGGCTCTGTTCTTGTCACATTTGGCAAAACATTTGGTTTTTGTCTGATTTTACATTTAAGACTGAGTTCACACTGCGAGCCACACGACTGAGTCTGTGTACTGAGTGATGAAGTTACTCATTCTTCTGCCTTTACTGCAGTAGCAATGATGGATTTCTGCAGTGTTTAATAAAGTTACAAGCCTAGTTTTTTATGTCCAAATGCATTAATACTCTATTCCTAATTTGTTCTGTATTAACAGTATTTTCAGAAAGGTTTATAATTTTACTGTAATGATACCAAAATAATAGTAAAAACAACTGTAAAATTGGAAATGTCATGAGTTGCAATGATAAAATAAAATTTAAGTTAAAGAGGGAAAATAATTGACATAAAAGCCCTCAAACCAAATCAAATAGAGTTAAAAAATTAAATAAGATTATGTGCAAAATAAAGATTTCATTTTAATATGTACATGCATCAACATCTGTTGGTTGACTTGTGATAAAATCTAAAAAAAGATGAAGTAAAGTCTGCAGCAGAGATGCATTCCTGCTACGTTACAAATACAGTGGCTCCTACATTTCCCACAATGCACCAGGGCTGCTCTTTGACTGGCTCAAGTTTTACATGGCAACTGCTTATTTTACAGACTGGGGTGATTATTTTTCATACAGCAATTCTCTTTTTAATGGCTCTGTTTGCGCTTCGCATTTATACTCTTTCCTTTATCAAGGACAAATAATCTTAAATGTCTTTAATAATTTTTTTTATATCTAAAATTATTTTTATCAACACAACATTGTTACAAATGTTCCTTGTTTCAGTACAAAAAAGTCACTTTATGCTTACTGTAATACAGAATCCAATAAATAATACCTTCACACCACTAATTAAATGAATATCTGGTTAGTAGAGACTTGAAGCTTCCTGTTATCCTCGCCACTCCAGTTCCTCCAATGCCTCTGAAAGGTTGTGGAAGAAGCAGATCAATAGATTCATTCTAGGAAGCAGTTTTATAATTAAACGCAGCAGCACAAATAAATGCAGGGGTCATGACCTTCATTTTGTGGCTCGCAGTGTGATTGCTCTTTAAAGCGCAGCCACGCGCTCCTGTAGCACTCACCTGTAGTAATCAGCAGCTACACGCTGAAGTCAGTCTACTTGAAAGAAGCTTTTATTTAGTACTTCATTGTTTTTCGTTCATTTGTTTACAAAAGCAGAACCCCCCCGAGTGGATTAACAGTTTTTTTTTCCCACCTGCTCCATCTCCAGCTAGTCTCCCACCTCTAATCTTAATTCATCTGACGTCATGCCTGAATGGCCTTTTTGACTGGTCACATGAGTAGTGATGTAAACCTGTTTTCCTGTCGTAGCTTTAATATCATAGAGACGTAGTTCATACATGATAGTGCTCATGGCATCACATGGGTGACTCTGTTTGATGATTTTAATGGAAGGTTTTGTTTCATTAATATTCTGATTGTGTTTCAGCAAGGGGCGAGCAACGCCGAGAAGTTTGATTACGTGAGTACCACCGGAAACGAAGTGTTTAAGGTTTCAGCAAGTTGTTTATCTGAAGTCAGAGTTGGGCTACGTTCACACTGCAGCCTGAAGTGATCTTTACAAATGCGACCCAGGCCGCTCGGATATGCGCTCCTAAATCCGATACGCGTCTGACCTTTTCAAATGTGGCCTGTGTCTGTACGGCCAGGTCGCGTTCATCCGACCTGCATCACGATTCGCCATCCCGATCCATGTTTACTTCCGCAAACACCGAGCGCGCTCGCGACGTGTGACGTTCCTACGTGTGACGTTACTACGTCCTCTATTCCGCATTCACTCATACAAGTCGCATATCTTTGGAAATCTCAAAATGTAACTTTTATTCTAGAAATTTCTGCTTCGTTCTTAAAATGTTTCGCTTTTTTCTCAAAATGCTTTTTTCGCCCTCCATATTGCAGCTTTATTCTTAAAGCTGAATCATCAGTAATTCTCAAATTTTTGACTGTTTGTGATATTTTGATTTTATTCCTGAAATGTTTTTCCCGATAAAACTTTGATGTAGCTCTGAGTATTTATACTAGTCTTGAAATCTTAGTCATCTTTCGAAATTTAAATTTGAAATGTTTTTTTTTATTTTTATAAATCCCTAAAAATTTGACTTTATTCTCAAAAGTGAAACTTTTTCTGAACTTTGACTTCAGTCTCAATGCTGTGCTGCTTGTATTCACTCTTCGTCTGCTCTGCAGGTCATGAACTTCATGAACAAACTGGCAGGAAACGAGTACGTGGGCTTCAGCAACGCCACGTGAGTGAAATAAAGCAGATTTTCTGAATGCAGATGAGATGAAACACTTTGGCTGTTTTGTTTGTTTTAAGAACCGTTCTGTCACGGAGTTGAATCTGAGGTCACGCAACAACGTTCTGGTTCAGTTTGCGTTCATGTAACGTGATGTGAGTCACTTTGCTCTCTGCGTGTGTCCCAGTTTCCAGTCGGAGCGCGAGTCCGGAGACAGGAACTTTGCCATCGGCTACTACCTGAAGGAGAAGAAGGTGAGATCACAGGGGACTCGTGGCTGAGCAGGGAGGTTGTTTCATCTCAGGACTGTTCATCTTCTTTCTTTCTTCTTTTTTTCTTTTACATTAAAGTAGTTAAAGTTGTTTGTAGTGAAAACACTATAATTGCTCCAATAACTAACCTAACTGTGACATCATTATCTAATTCATCCTTTTAAAGTGTTTTTTTTCTTCTTGTGTGAATAAAAACAGCAGTTCTGTTGATGGAGTGGATTTTTAAAGCGTTTTCATCTTCCTTAGTGTTTTCCAGAGGGGACAGACATGACATCCATCCTGGACTTTTACTTCCAGGTGAGCGGAGCTCATCCCGATGCAGTGGAATCACTATTCCAACGCGAGTTATTGTGATAACACGTCACCTATTTAAACGATATTCATTCGACAATCTTTGTTTCTCTCCCTCAGCTGTGCTCCATCGAGGTGACCTGCGAGAGTGCCAGCGTCATGGCGGCAACTCTGGCCAACGGCGGCTTCTGTCCAATCACGGGCGAGCGTGTGCTGAGCCCCGAGTCGGTGCGAAACACCCTGAGCCTGATGCACTCGTGCGGCATGTACGACTTCTCCGGGCAGTTCGCTTTCCACGTCAGTATCTCCTCCTGATCTCGTGCTTAACCCACCGTGTCCAAGCTTTCACCGAATATCCACACGAGTGGAAAATGTTATTTTAAGACACATGTGAGGCATCATGACCCCACCCTGTCTCTGTCTGTTTCAGGTGGGTCTGCCAGCTAAGTCGGGTGTAGCCGGGGGGATCCTGCTCGTCGTTCCCAATGTGATGGGCATCATGTGTTGGTCTCCTCCGCTCGACAAGCTGGGAAACAGCGTCAGAGGCATCCAGTTCTGCACGGTAACCCTCAGCTGTAACGTCTGCTGAACGAGCTGTTTTAGCTCTTCCCCTTTAAGCTGACTTTCTTCTAATTTGTTCTAATATTTGGGATCTGCCTTCTCCCCTCAGGATTTGGTTTCCCTCTGCAACTTCCACAACTACGACAACCTGAGGCACTTTGCGAAGAAGCTGGACCCTCGCAGGGAGGGAGGAGACCAGAGGGTGAGTCCCCGCAGCATCAGTCATCGCTCCCCTCTCGGACTATTTTAACCTGTAAATATTTAACGCATGTTTTGAGCTGCAAAACGCCGCCATTAGAAGTAATAACAGCAGCAAACCGAGAGCCTGGAGTGGACGTATTTTCAAAATAAAAACTGAAATCAGGTTTAAAGTCCTGTTGACAGAATAAGCTCCACATGTCTTCAGAGTCTGGGTTCCTTTTAACGCACCAACACAGACCATTAATGTAACTGTGCTGATTATTTTCTGCTTTTAGTAAAACAGGTTTCAGCCCTTGTTTGTAGAAGTTAATCCACAGCGCCATCTGCTGATTGCTGGTGTAGATTGCGCCATCGCCCACTTCAACTCGCATAATATTAGTAATAACTAACGTTGGTATATGTGACGGTACAAGAAGGCAGTGAAACCGGAGCTAGAATGTATGAATATGAACGTGTGAATATGAAGATCAGAGCTTCACTCTCTGCGGCGTCTCCTCGTGTTTCAGGTGAAGTCGGTGATCAACCTGCTGTTTGCTGCCTACACAGGAGACGTCTCGGCCCTCAGGAGGTACGAAAGCTCCGCTTTTCTTTCTCTACGCCGGCTCAGTGTTTGGGCAGCACGGTGGTTAGCACTGCTGCCTCACATCAAGGGTTCATTTCTACTCAAACGCACGCTCATCTGCTTGTTTCCACGGCGCCGCCGTTTGCGCTTGTTGCTCTCACTCCCTCCTTCCTGTCTGGCGTGTCTTTGTGCAGGTTCGCGCTGTCCTCCATGGACATGGAGCAGAGGGACTACGACTCGAGGACGGCGCTGCACGTGGCAGCTGCTGAAGGTGAAACGTGCGCAGGCAGGTTCTCGGCACGATGATGACTCTGTTCAGTCAGCTGACGGGATGCTTGTTGTGTTTCAGGACACGCGGAGGTGGTGCGCTTCCTGCTGGAGGCCTGCAAGGTCAACCCAGTTCCTAAAGACAGGTAACAGAGACTGAACTTAAGTTCTTAAGCTAAACTTGAGATTATGAATTTCATTAATTGATGAATGGCAGACTGACTTTGAGGCAAAGCTGAGATGGTTTAGACCTGCAGAGGGTTGGTGTGACAGAGGATGCTGGGATAGTTAGATGGAGGCAGATGATCTGCAGATGAGTGAAATGATCTGTTAGTGTAATAAATACACAGAGCTGGTGAGATGGTAAGGTTGTGATTGTATATGGGGTCAAAGGTCATGTTTTTTTTTTTGAAGGATTTTGATGAAACCTTGTATATCAAGACATGCAGAGGTCAGATCCTGGAATTCAAGGTCTAAAGTCAGGGTCACATAATTATTAAGTCTCTGTTTTCCATGTGACATTATTATAGGCCATTATTTTAAGAGGGTGTTTATAAGGCTGCAGAGTTCTTGCAGTGGTCTGAAATGAAGGGCAGTAAGCAAACACACGTCTGGTGGTGCAGGTGGGGGAACACGCCGATGGACGAGGCGGTGCACTTTGGCCACCACGATGTCGTCACCATCCTCCGCGATTACCACAATCAGTACACCCACCAGGAAAGCAGCACCGCCAAGCAGAACGCAGAGAACCTGGACGGGATGCTGTGATGGAGAAGCAGCCGCTCCGGCGTGAGGACGGGTGGACGGTTGCCGCCGAGAGGAACCAGCGTGCACTTTGGGGGGGAAAAAACGAGAAGTGCAAGTACAAACAACGCTACAGTAGGCGAATATAAACCTTTACAGTATCTGTTAGAGCAGCAGCAGCAGCCGCCTCCCGAGTGTAAAAGCTCCTCATCATGTTCTCATTAGGTGTTGTCGGTTCTTTGTATCGCTCCGTGTGTACTCCGAGTGAGGAAGCACTTTTATTTCCTGTATTTTATTGTTAGTTTTCCTGGGACGGGCGCCATCGATTACGTTGCAAGTTGTTTTTATTCTGAATATCAGCAACAGGAAGCAGCAGCTGTATAAAACCTACATGGTGGAATGTACCCCCCCCCCCCAAACACTTGTTGATGTGTGTGATAATCGATGTAAGATAAACTGTACATTACTGTAGTGTTTGTGTATATTAACTGCGGTCGGTGTAAATAGGTGTAAAAACGTGTAGTTGACCAGTCTCATGTGGTGGATTCAGATTTGACCATGATGTGCATTTCACTCAAACTTCTGGAAAGTATTTGAACCATAAATTTAGGTTTTTTTTGTTTGACCGGCTTTTAAATGTGGAGACAGACGAGTTAAATTCTTTTTTACAATCTAAAGATTTTTTTCTAGTAAAACTGGAAATTTTCACCCTTTATTGTTTTATTTACTACTTATTTTGCTTTCTTTTTGTAAAGCGGCAATAATGTAAAGCAAGCCAGCCAAAGCTGAGTTCGTAAGTCGTCTCCTGACCGCTGAAAGAGTTTCTACATATCAGATGTGACACTGCCAATGCTCATGCAGGAAGACTGAATGACTGTAAACATGCGAGATCAATTTTTTACTTTTTTTCCCCCCTTAGTCTAAAGAAATCACGGCAGAAATAGGATGTACTCAACAATGGAAATGTATTTAAATACTTTTATTTTGAAAGTATTTCAGTAATGGTGGCATAAACGCTGAAGGGCAAAGTTGCTCCTGATGATGCTAAAATAGCAGTGAATGAATACAGCGTGCTCCTTTCTTTTTCTTTTCGGAGGATTTTTAAGTGCACTTGAATGCATCGTATGTAGCCAGAGGAGCCGAAATCAGCCAATCAGATCAGCAGCACGAGGACAGAAGTTTAGGTTTACTCTCGGTGGCCTTGGATAGTTCCTAATTAATTCAAACAAAAAAAATTATATGTAAACACTAAGTGGAAATGTGGGGGGAAGTAAATGCCAGTTATTGTTCCCACTGAACAATTCAATTTGATAAACCTGCAGAAACCTCTGAGAAGGAAAGTGAAACTTCATGTGAAAATCCTCAGATCTGCAGCTTATTTAAGCCTGAATTCTGAGCTGCTCTGTTTGAGCTCCTGAGGTCTTCAGCTCGCTTCACTTCACAGTTAAAAACTTCCAGCAGTCTTATAATTAAATTGTGAAATGCCCCCTTTGTTGAGCTTCTCATTTCTGCTGTTTAAATTTAAAGGTTTTTATTTTGAAGGAGCTTTACGATGCAGATTGTTGAATCAGTCATACTTGAAAAGCAAACGTGTTTCTGAGTGTTTGTGGTGTGTTTGACGGTTTTATTTCTGCACAAACTGAACCAGGCAATCTGTGATGATAATCCACAACTTAGAAAATCCACAGTAACTTTTTTTTTTGGGGTGTTTTTTTTTTT
>VOQJ01031592.1:12180-23775 GCA_015052665.1 Apistogramma diplotaenia
TGGCAGCCAAGAAACATCTCAGATAGGCAGAGGAGAAGGATGGTGAGAACAGTCATCAGTCTTTAGCAGAGGCTTTAGAGACGTGTAAATATACTGAGAACTTCACTTCCCATGGGGCACAGCATCATGACCCCGAACCCACCCAACAGCAACAAAAAAAGGCTCTCTTCCACATACAGTAGCATCTCTGGATTATTCATCAATCTCCCACCCACCCACCCCCCAAATAAAGGAACACGACACCGCAAACATCACATACAGCTGTGTGCACCAGCAGTTTGCCACCTGCGACTGAGAAACAGAAAGCGCCACGGTTCACAAATCTTGTTGTAGTTTTTCGACAGACGGCTCGGCACAATTCACAGACAACAGATTTACACTTGATATAATCCAGCCAAACATCTGCAAAGGAGTGGAGGAAACTCCCACACAAAGCAGGCTTTTTGATGGATTTCATTTATCTGACACGCTTTGAGGATGAGGAAGAACATCAGCAGCTTCCTGATTCACTCTCTGACATTCAAATAGATAAAGAAAGAAATAAGTAAATGGACTAGTTCTTATATAGTGCTTTTCTACTCTTCAGAGCACTCAAAGCGCTTACACATGTTTTCATTCACCCAAGCACTTCCATGTTTAACTAAGCGAAGTGCTTATAATCTAACATTCACACACATTCACACTCCAACACTTGCGTCGGAGAACAACTTGGGGTTCAGTATCTTGCCTAAGGATACTTTGGCATGTAGCCCAGAGCAGCCAGGAATCAAACCACCAACCTTCCGATTGGTAGGTGACCTGCTCTATCTCCTGAGCTACAGCCACCCCGCCCAGTAAGTGTGTGTGGTGTTCCAGTAACGGATGCCTGTTGTTGGACTCTGCACAAATGAACTAAGAGGTTAAAAGGGGATCGCGATCGGATGTGAAGATAGATCCCCCACTAAGGACAGTTTCCACTCGGACGTCCTGCCTATGCTAACCAGTGGCGACTCAGGTTTAGTCAGCAGGTGAGAGACGGTCATAAATAGGATGGGAATTCCCACATGGAAGCCGGCATGTTTGAGGGCTGAAACAGAAAGGAAAATCCTTTTCTGGTGAAGGAAAAGGAGGATAATGACCACTTTATTTCCCAGCAGAGTAAAGATAGCACTGCTCTCTGACCAGTCCACTGATGGGACAGACAAATGCGCACACACACACAAACAGACACACAGAGGAAAATCCCACATAACGTGATTGGACTCGACTCTTTTCTTATTACACGTACTGAATGGTGAACACGAATCAGCTGTGACCAGAAGTGTCCGCGCTGTTGTGTGGATTTTGGAGGGTCTCACACAAAACCTGCTGTTTCTCATTTATACGCCTGTACAACTGCCCTTTGAGGAAACACAAAGGTTCTTTTAATGCAAAAGTTTATTCTCAATGTAAGAGAAGGTAAAATAGCTTTAAGTAATGAAGAACCCAGGAAGAACTTCATGCACAAATGTAGCTTCTGCAAGCCAAACTGAACCCCAGGCACATGAAGTGGTGAGCAGTCTCTTCAGTGTGTGCTTCAGTAGCACAGGTCCCCTCAGCTGCTGCTCTTCCTCACTACAAACTGCAGACAGTATGTGTTCTGGCAGTTTTGGCAGAACAAGTCAAGTTACGCAATAAAGCCACATAAAAAAATATTTCTCCAGCATGAATCTTAAGAATTTATTAAAAGTTTGTTTAATTTGTGAAAAAAAGTGAAATAACATGTAAAATTAATGCAATTTATGGTTCACTCATTGTACTGACATGTTTGGAAAGTTGCTGGCAATGCAAAATGATTTTCCTAAAACTTCAAGATTCTGGGTGGGGGCGGGGGGGGGCACAGTTTCTCATGCAAAGTGGCAGCTGTAAAATCTTTCATTAGCTCTGAATTGTAACTACAAATGTAATATCAGTGGAAACAAAATGATTAACAGTAAACCCACTCAGTCATCCAGATTGTGGGTGGAAGTTCATCCGTGCTGAGTGACGCCATTTCCACACGTGAACTGAGGTGGGGACACGGTCCAAAGCTGCCCGCACACACACAGCATACAACAGGAAACTGTGTGTGTGAGACGTGCTCTCACTGCTGGAAACGCTCCGACACCCAAACACCACTTAGTCTCCTCTACTCTCACACGGGCTCAGACGGACATCACAGTAAAGCTTGCTCAGCCTTCGGGTGGCCTCGTTTATAACACCAGTGCTGTTTCTGATGTTTTTAATCATAAACATTTTTATCTACTTCGACAACTTTCCATCGTGTCTTTTGGCCCCTTTGTAGGGCAGGAAGAATGAGAAGGTGCATGGAGCCATTTATGATCCTGAAAATGTATCATTTTGTTTGCTTTACATCGCAGGATTTGCTTTGATAGTAATTTTCCACTTTAATGATTGCGTTGTGATGTTTGCAGTGAATCACTGCTGATAGGATGAGAGCAGCACGATTTCCCGCTGCAGAAGCCTTGAGGAAAATCTTTGAGGCCAAAAGTTACTGAGAAAATGGCTCAAATGGCTCCTTTATGCATTAAAAAAGGAATAAATGTGTAAAAGCATACTTAATGACATTTAAACATTGTCGTAGGTAAAGGAAAGAGCACAGGTATGACTAAAACAATTAGAGCAATTTAAAAAAGGGTCATAATTGACTCCACTGTGTCACTTGAGGGGCACATTTGCATCCTCGCATAAAGCTCCAGCTGAGGAGTCTGCAGAGAATACCTTTGATCACCAATCAGACTGCACCCAGTCATTTTGCATTGAAATGTTTCCACTGATTTACATTTATTGGCAAGAATCACTAGAAGACTTCCGGGGTAAACAGTTCAATAACATTTTGAAAATAACCAATCACAGGCTTTCAGGAAAGGCTTTTCACAATAAAAGCTGAGGTAACTGAGTGTAAGTATCCCAACGCTGACCTATCAGAATACCTAACAGGTCTGTGTTTTGCCCTTTGTGGCTTTCTCAGAAGCACAGGGTGTTATCCAGGAGCTGTACGGACCAAATATGACTAATGAGTGCCAACAGCAGCAAAACAAAGTGACCAGTTGAAGAAAATCTTTGTGTTATTTGAGAATTTACAGTATCACAATTTCAATTAAATAAAAGTCACAACCTTCCGACTCCAAACTTGTTCTCCCAAAAGCAACGTTGAACAATGTCCACACAGACGCCAACCTTTCATAGACTGAACGACCGCTTCTTTACAGTAACACACTCATAATGTGACAATGTGATATGACTCCTCAGTACAGTGCAAAACATCACAGCAAACTGCAGTGTCAGTGGGTCCGGGGCAGGAAGTGAAGGACCAAAACAGTGCTTAAGTGTTCCAATGTAAATGTGCACCACAGAGATGGATTGTTAGGCACTTCAAACACCTACGAGCTCTATACAAACCTAAGCCACTGCTATGAGACCGTGCATGAGACCATCCTACCCCCTGAGCCTGGCTCCAGCTCTTTGGTCACATTTGCTAAATCAGTGAAAATGATGATTATCGTGATGGGGGTAAAAAAAAAAAAATTCTCTGTGACAGATAATTTCCCTCTGCTTCAAAAAAGAATGACTTGAATTTTGTTATTTTCATGACGTTTCTATCTTCGATACGGAGACGTGCTAATGAGGAAGCCCTTAATGTTCTCTCCCTGCCACTAACCCCCAGCTTCACTACAGAGAAAAGCCGGTGAAGCTGGAAAATGAGGTGCCGGAGTAAAATCCATTCAGGAGGAACCAGCAGAGGAAGGTGGTTTAATAAAGACAAAGGAGGAAGCTTCGTAAGATGTGCCCTTCGAGGAATTATGTAAGCCAAAGGTTGTGGGACTCGAGCCCAACGGTGCACAGGTTACAGGGTGAAAGGAAGGTTTTTACTCTGCATCAAAACAGGAAACTTCTCTGATAACATGACAGGGTGGACTGTACTGTACTGAGGGCAAAACAAGTGAGAGATGATAGTTTTTCAAATATGAGCCCACACTCCCCCACAGATCATTTTTCTGAGGCGAACATCGTCACAGTCGCAAAAATGTCCTGGTAGGAAATTAAAAAGGTGGGATTTTTTTTTCTCAGGCTGCTTCATGAATGATGACCATGAATTCTTGTTTACTCCCTACTGATCTGAGGTCTGCATAGCTGTTAAAGCCATAATCGCACTCAATTTGATCCAAAATTGAGTCTGATTGATGCCACTGTTTCTGTTGTTCATTTGGTTGTGAAGTGATTTTTGATGAGACACCACGCAGCTCTCGTGGCGTTCTGCGTCACCGTGTTGCAGGCTGAGTGTATTTCACGAGCTGCTGGTGTCGCTGCAGTGGTTAGCACTGCTGCCTCACAGCAACAAGCTGGAAAGTGTTTTCTCACCTTTAACCAAATCTGAGACGTGGCAAAGACGCCTTCGGGGTGCTGCTGTTGGTAGGATATGTGAGCGAATGTAATGAAGCTTGGTGCAGTCGGTTAAAGGCCCAGCATCAGGCTGGTTTGTTTATTACAACTACATTTCCTGTAAGTGTGAAGCCTCTACACAATGAGGAACTGAGTCCAACTGGGTCCTGTGTGAGCTTTAAACAGATTTTGGGGAGGGGGTCTGTTTTGTTGCTGTAGGTCTCATGTTTGTGTTTCAGTACCTGAAACCTGAGTGGCATGGGCGGCACGGTCCTGGTGACAAGAAGTTTTTTTTAAGTGTGTTTCAGGGATCAAACTGAAGTGGAAAGCTGAAGTCGTCTTCATCGTTGTGGATGATGAAGAATTAGGAGCAGAATTATCTGCTGCCCATCAAAGTCTGTGTTTTCTCTCGGTCGGTCCGAGTATGTTCGGGGTTGTTTGCGTCAGGCCTGCACGTCTGATTCAGGAAGGTTTCCCAGCAGCCTTTCTCCATCTGATATCTCATATTACCTGAGAAATGAGACCACCACTGTGGGAGCGTGTTAGCTGGGAAAAGGCTGTTTTTTTTTCTGACTCTTGGCAACTTCAATGGCTGAATCAAGCACGTCTGCAGTAAAACATGAATGTCACATCAAAGCCATGAATAGAAATGAGCAAATATGTTGATAAGACCATAAATGTCAATGATATGTATGGTATGACACACTTTTGGGCCATTCTGCTGCCCAAATGGCACAAAAGTTCATGATAAATTGCTGATAATGATGTTGCTTTGAGTGTAACTAAGAACAAAATCAGCTGAAGGATTTCCCGACAGGTGCACATGTGATTTCAGGGTTTGTGGTTTTATGGTGTTGAATATTATTTTTGAAAACAGTCACAATTTCAATTTATCAACACGTATTTTACAGGTTCAGAGTGGATGGTAAAAACGCATTACTGATGTTTGACTCATGTTTAAAATCACAGATTGAGCCTTTAAGTCATTTTGTTTCAAAATTAGAATGGAAAATAACAAAACAAAAGAAAAAAAACATGATAACTCAACAATATAATATTTAAAAGGCATGAAGATAATGTAAATCAGGCATGTCAAACACGCGGGCCGCTTCCGGCCATGTCCCCTGCTTCCGGCCGAGAATTGGCATTAAAAATATGGTACAAAGAGGCCCTTTAAGTAACTTTTTCGACATCCCGCTCAACCCTCTTAACTGGAGGAGAAAGTGGAATGTTAAAAAAGTAACTTAAAGGGCCTATTTGTACCATATTTTTAACGCCAATTCTCGGCCGGAAGCAGGGGGCGTGGCCGGAAGCGGCCCGCGAGTTTGACATGCCTGATGTAAATCCTCAAACTATGACAAAGCAAGCCTCGCTGCTCTGCCACAGAAAACAGTTCAAGTTTCCCATTTTGACATTAGAGTCGTTTTTCCATAACTTCCAAAGGCATCAGCTGGGCTTCCGCACTTCCTGCCCTCAGAAAGCGTGAGAAAGAAGCCAAGAACCACAGCAATGACACAGACAAATACAAATGTCCAGAAAAAATCAAATAAAAGGAGAGACGTCGAGCATCAGCTACAATACAACAAGGAACATAAAGTGACAAAAACAAGCACAAAGTGGAATCACGGTGCCATGCAGCGTGAGGAGGGAGAGAGCGGATCCCTGCGTCATTCTTAACAACAACGTATTGTTTTCCTTAGTCGGTTCCTATAAAGAGGCACATAGAAGGCTTGCAAGTTACAGATTAAAAGCATTTACGTGTTTGAGCCAAGAAGAACACGACAAAAAAGAAAAATAGAAAACGCACACAGTTCACACAAACACCAGAAAAATCGAATGGATCGGTCAAGTTTCCAAAGGGAAAACAGCAGTTATAATAAATAAGAGAGACTGCAGTAAATATGTCAGAGGGGAGAAAAAACCTGGATCGAAATAATAATAATTAATATTAATAATAACAATAGTATCCAGTTCTTTTCATGGTGAACGTAGAGTGGAGAGGGTTGTGATTGGCTCAGTACAGACAAGGAGAAAACAGGAAATCTTCTCCCACAAACTCCACCATTTCAAAGGTGTGGGAGCAGCACGAGGCTGCACGGCTGCAGCCCCGCTCCGGCTTTCTTTCATGCCTCTGCAGTCTCATCTGCACACAGGAACGATTCATCTGCTTCCGAAATGAGAAAACTGCGTCTGTGAGAGAGACCGAGTGCCGCAGGAGCGCTCAGCATGGTGTCTGTGACCGAAAGACAAGGCAGAATTATGTTTTTTTTTTCTCCATTTTTCACTGTTCCATGAGGAAATTGTCCTCTAGCTGGTTTACATTCGCATGTAGAAAGCAAAACGCTCTGGGTTGCATTTGCTCTAGCGGCTAACTCCAAACGCGAGACAAGTTGCACAGACTAGTGTTAAAATGTCTTACGACATAAATAAACATGTTTAAAACCTTGTAAAAGAAACTGTTTTGATATCTATGGATAGCTAACCCACTCACTCACTGAACTGGACCTCTTCACTGTGTTTGTGCTCCTTTTTGGAGCAATTTGATTAGTCTGAATTACCTTACAACTAACATGGCTTTGCTCTGGGGTGCAGACGTCTCTGCTTCAGTTTTGGGAAGTAAAGTTCTGTTTAATTAGTCTGTTACTTAGCACGAAGAAGCAGGAATCTGCATCTGCTAATAACCTTTCATCAATTCACAATTTTGGCTCCAAAAAAACACAGCAGCAGCCAAAGCAGTAATGCTGAAGCTTGACAAGTCCAGAACCAGTGGCTGTGTCCATCTTTAATATACAGTCTATGCTTGTACCAGACTATAAAAGAGAAACGGTGAGCTGAAGAGACCCTCTGAGCATGGAAGGTCTCCTCAGATAGATTTTCAAATGTTCAGCCAAGTTTAGTTTATGTCTAGTTTGAAAAGAGTTAGTTGTATAATGACAAATTAGTCAAAACACTGAATCAGAATGAAAGAAATCCATGCGTGAGCCCAGTTTTTGACAAAAACAGTCCAACTACTTTTAAAATAAAGCTCTTTGGGACATTTGTCGGCTGTGAACGTGACGATCAGATGTACCGCTGTGGTTGGCCACAGCTACAGCACAGCCGTGCGTCGAGGTGTCACAGGCACATCGAGACTGCAGAAGAGAAAAATCATCACGAAAATGTCTCCGAGCACAAAAACTGCATTTCTACCTGCATCTGCAGCCGTGCAGCCCTGTGAACATGCCCACACATATATCAGACACCAGCTCACACACACAAGCACACTCACAGGCAGCCAAGAGCCCAAAATGTGTAGTTGATCTCCGCTGCAGGGGAATGGGGAAAGCAGTGTACGTGCAGTACCTCTTTGTCACCACGAGGGGGAGCCCCCAAAGTTAACACTGAGACTCTCCAACTGTTCCTCACTGGCCACACAAGCATGTTTTTATCCAGAGAGATATTCTGTACATGCAGTCAATTAATAATCTTATGCAACACTTGCTTTGAGTATTCAAACATTTAGATTATACACCGATAGATTATATCATTCTTCTTCTTTTTTTTTAATATAATTTGCACATCTGCTTATTTCTGCTTTTCAGCAAAAAGAAAATATAACTTGACCCTTATGGAGGCCACAGCGTCAGCTCGCTGACTAACGGCAATGCTGGAGGAGGAGCTCAGAGGTGGGGCAAACCGAATCAAAGAGGGAGGTTTTGCATACAGACATCATAAATTACTCCAGATTGTGTGTGAGGCTCCCATCTCCTCCACTCCTCCCACCATGCCAAGTGATGTACAGACGGTGCTGAGGCCAGGTGGAGGCGGGGACAGACTCCTCGCTCTGCGTCATCAGCGGCTCCTCTGGGCTCCGTTTGTCTGCCATTGGAGGGAGGGGTGAAAGGGAGTCCTGCAGGTAAACTGGGGTGCAGGGGGAGGGGCTGCGATTGGTGCTTTATCTTTGATTTTTTTTCCCTCTTTTTAACAGGTGCCCCCCTCCCGTGCACTCAGTCTCCCAAGATGACTTTCACAAAGCTAGCCACGTCGGTTTCTTTGGCCTCGTGGGAGGTGAAGAAGGGATGTTGCTGAGGTGGAAACAGACACTGGATTAGTCAGGAGTGGAATCAGAAAATCATTAAAGCATCAACTTTGAAGGATCAAGCTACTTGGTACCTGTAATGGTCATTTTGTGCACTTTCGCATCCATTTCCCACTTTTTTTCCATCTTTTTGTTACTCAGTACAGCCCCCCTGTGGTCTTTTCAATGTTTTGCATCCAATCATTGTCACTATGCACCTGTTTGCATTGTAATTGCATGTATTTGTGGTCATTTAGCGTCTCTGAGTGGCCATTCGGCAGTTTGTTAGTGTTTCATTTGTTATTTCACATCTTTCACAATCTTTCTGCAGTCGTTTTTTTTCACCAAATTGTTCTTATTTTCCGTCTCCTGGTGGTGGCTTTGCATTTTGTAACGGTATCTTTTAACTTTGTGTCTTTTTGCATTTGTTTTACATGCAATCACAATCTTTATGCACCACTTGTCACTGGTTTTACATGTATTTGTTGTCATCTCTTATACAGTAGTTGATTTGCATGTCATAACGGTCTTGAAGCATCTCTGCAGTGATTTTTGCTTAGATTTGTTAGATTTGGATCTTTTAGTGGCCTTTTTCACCTTGTAATGTTCCGTCTGCATCTATATGAGGTCCAATGTCAAAGACATTACAAGAAATCTTGTTTGCAGAGAACACAAACTTACTGTGCTGTGAAAATAACTCGGATCAACTTCTAAATTGGTTTAGTTTTTTTCAAAAACACAATTAATAATAATTGGGAAATGCACAAATTCTACCACCAGGAAATGATAAATAACACAGAATTAGAAAAAATATCTGGAATCTAATTTCTTGGGGAGATACTGCATCACAGATGATCCTGGATTACTTATAATTAAGACAAAATACCAAAGTCTGTCACAATAAAGACTATAAAGATTTAATAAATCAAACATTAATTGTATACTTATTAGATTAATTATATATTATCATACACTTCTCAGTCTTCCCTCATACTTCCTTATACTGTGTGGAAGTGTGGGAAAGCACCCATCTCACATACATTCTACACAAAAAAGCAATAATAAATAAAACCACCTCACCAGAACCATCACATCCACTTTTTATTAAATTAAATGCTCTTAAATTCAAAGACCTGCACAGATAATGTACAGAGCAGCAAACCAATCTTTGGCCACAAAACACATGAGACCAACTCATCACAACCTGAGAGGAATCCTGTCGTAAAGACTAATGTTAACTATCACAGCATTACAGTCACAGGAGTTACACACGAAAAGTACATTAATATATAACTTTACAGGTCTGTGTAGGAATCCTGGATGACAGGAAATGTTCCTGTCAGTGGGTTTATGCTGGTTGTGTTCTATGGACTGGTTTGCCATCTACAGTAACTGTTGCATCTCTTAGAGGCGACTCCTTTTGTGGGCGTCTGCATGGCTTAGTGCTCATTTTCTGTCTTTTGCAGAGGCCTTATATCGAACTCTGTTCACACTGCACTTCTTACTGGTGGCTTTGCACCTTATAATGGTCATTTTGTGTATATTTTTATTCCCTTTCTGGTTGCTTTGAGGATCTCTTTTGATTGAGCTTCAACACTTGAAACACTTGCAGCCCCGACACTTTGGATCTTTAGTTCTGGACTTTTGCATTATCAGGACCACTGAAGGATCTTGGCTTCCCGAATCAGAGATGCAATTTGTAAAGGATACTCTTAGTGCGCCACCCAGTGTTTGATAAGCTGCACTGCAAGGTGTCTTACGGTGCTTCATGTATCTAATTTGTCAACAAAAGAACACTCACCATGAGTTCTGTGTAAGTCGGCCGCTCTTTGGAAACTTTCTTTAAGCTGCAGGAGAAAAAAAGCAAAGATGAATATTAATTGCAGACTCTGCTGCCTTCAGGCTCCATTTCAGTATCTGATCCGCTGTCATTCGATAAAAACATCATATGTAGCCTGTCACAGAACCCACAGACTCAGTGGATTTCAAGGTAACAGAAAAAATACAACCAAGCAGCAAAGAAAAAATTCACATGCGTGCGTTTCTATATGCTGAGCGCTGCTCAAAGTGTGGCATCATCTTCTGATAATAACAGGAAACCCCGAGTGAGGCCGTTAGGCAGGAGCGAGCCTCGATTCTCAGTGTGAGCGAGTGTCATTTTGATTATGAAAGGCATAGAGCATCTCCATTTATCTCAGGTCAGCAGCTTTATATTAAACATTTTAACTTCACTCAGATTGACAGAGCAGCATCAGGGAGGTGTCGCAGTCCTGCAGGAATCAAGATGAACATGAACTGCTCCAGGAGATAGCCTGATCCAAAGTCAGTCAAAAAAGCTTCCAAAGAAAAGATCGGCTGACTTTGCTTAAAGTTCTGCAAAACTGCAAATGAACAAGGATCAACGTGAGTCGCACACACGGTGACGCGACACCGCCGGTGCTGTCAGTGTTCCAACATGTTCCAAAGTAACAAGCTACTGTAATCACATTACTTTTTTATAGTAATGCTGTAAAGCTACTAAATCCAGTAATTACATTATACTTGTGTCCTTCAGTGATCTGCACACTGAGCAGGTAGAAAGGCAGAAACATGCTCTTTGCTTCCCGAACACTTCAGCCAGTTTCAGTCTACGTGCACGAGGAGGAAACAGTGGAGCGTCTACAGACTTGTGAGGAGCGGAGATACAGACATTGGTTTTAAAAGGAACAAGAGTGCAATGAGAAACTGCCTCCAGGACAGAAACAGCTGCATTATACTGCTAACACAGCTTCTGCTCTGAGTGTGCGCCAACCCAGCCGGACCTGACCTTCAACAGGTGAAGGCAGTGATGATAATGTGCATGGTGATACATCGATACAGGGACACCAAACATCAATATTTTGTTAACTAAATGATTTTTTGGGAATTTGTAGTATTTGGGAATACTACAAACAATATCAATATCATGTCCTGCACACAGAAATTCACAGTTAAATGTCGACAGCAGCAGATATGTGATTTTTGATGATTTATCAGAGTTAGGAGCACGGTGGCGTGGTGGTTAGCACTGCTGCCTCACAGAGAATGACATCTGGAGGGCCTGGGTTCGATTCCACCTTGGCCCAGGCCTCCCTCTGTGTGGAGTTTGCATGTTCTCC
>VOQJ01031596.1:3706-18159 GCA_015052665.1 Apistogramma diplotaenia
GAAGCCGCAGACCCCCCAGCCCTGGGGCAGCAGACTGAAGGCTCTGCCCCCCCCCCGCCTTTAGTCGTGGGGGGGCACAACTACAATTCTAGAGCTGAGTTTTAGCTTCATCATCCCTCTGATGATGCTGCGACATCGACTCTTGCTACCAGCTTCAGAAGGTGGAGGCACCGTGATGGTGCTCTGGCACTTCCATAATCTCCATCCAGCTTCAACCAACTCAGCAGCCAGTGTTTCGCCCTCTTCCTCACCACTCTCTCCTTCGCCTGCTTGGCTTGAACTTGTCCCCTGAAGTTGCTTCCATCCAGATCACCAGTGTCAGTTTTGTCTGATGGCCTCTGTGTGCTGTCCACCAATCAGCAGCGAGCTCACCTCACTCATGGCAGCCTTTGCATTACTGGTTGTAAGTGATGTTGTTCAGCAGCACTGCGACCTTGGAGGATGAAGTTAACGACGTCTTCGTCAGCGCTTCTCTGTGGCCTCTTGGTTTCCCAGTTTAAGCTGTTGATGATGAACCTTCATCTAACGTGGAGCTCCTCCTCCTCAGCAGGTGACATTTCCATCAGGCCACAGACACAAAGGAGATTTCAGCAGGATTAATTATCATTTGTAGAGCATTTCTATGGTCTTCTTGGTTTAAATTGAAATCTCTACAATTTAAATGACTGAAAATTCAAACTGCTCGTTTCCTTCTGTGTGAACCGAAGCAGCTATTTTGAACAGTGATGCACTCGCACACACTTGGTACCAGTTTCAGTACCGAGTTAGCACGAGCTGAGCACCAACGTGCTCCCAAAGGTTCTGCTCGAGCAGTTCCTCAGGAACGATGACGACTCTTCGTGCCTCCAGCTGTGACGGCACTCCTGAAGGCCTCGGATGATTTAACGCTTCCTGCTCACGTGTAACCGTACTCTGACATCAGTCACATCAACGACCGATCGGAGTGTCTCGTGTTGCTGTTCCCTCTGTTCTGAGGTGTTATCGCAGTCCTGCGGCGCGTTAAACCGAAGGTAACGAGTCAGAATGTCAGAAGCACAAAGTACCGACATTTGTGTAAAAATGTCGTAAAAGCAAAAAGTAGTCAGAGAAATAAACACTCAGGGAAAGTGCAGATACCTGCAAAATCGACTGAAGTGCAGTAACCAAGTATTTGTACTTCGTTACTTCTCTGCTTATAGACTGAAAACTGACAGACAGTTGTTGCTTTGATGCCGTCAGCTGCAAACTGGCTTTGAAGCGCTGGCAGCTGTAAGGCATCAGTGACCTGAGTAACGCTGACTCCTCTGCAGGCTGCACGCTCGGTACCGAGAGCTGGCTCCACATTTAGTGCCGCTGGACTACACCAACAACCCCGACATCAAGGTCCCGCTGACGCTCATCATCACCATGCCTGAGCTGAAGGTCAGTGCAGGGGAGGAACCTGCAGCGTTTGTCTGTGTGTGACCTCTGCTGAGTGTTGTGTGTCTGCGCCGACAGGAGAACCCGTTCAGAGAGAGGATCGTGGAGACCTTCTCGGAGGACGGACAGGGCAACTTGAGCTTCAACGACTTCATCGATCTGTTTTCCGCCCTCTGTGAAGCTTCGCCCAGAGAGCTCAAGACCATTTACGCCTTCAAGATATACGGTAAGGTGCATTCAGGTGCAGCTCCGGCTGACACACCTGAGGCAGTGACGAGTAAACAGAACAGGCTGGAACTGAGCTCATTAGTTTGAATTATTTATATTTAACCTCTCAGAGTTCAGAGGTCCTCAGAAGGTCGACCTTCACCAGACTTGTAGCAGCACATCTTTTACAGTTCAGCCCTGCAGTGAATCGTCTGCTTGTGGTTCTGGTCCAGACTTTAACAGGGACAACTTCATCTGTAAGGAGGACCTGGAGAAGACCCTGAACAAGCTGACCAAAGGGGAGCTGACGCCGGAGGAGGTCACTCTGGTGTGCGATAAGGCCATCGAGGAGGCCGACCTCGATGGAGACAGCAAGCTCTCGTTCTCCGACTTTGAGAACATGATCTCGAAGGCTCCTGACTTCCTGAGGTACCGTCATCACATGGCTGATGTATCTGTTTATCTGATGTAAGCAGGAGTCACACATCAGGATCCTCGTTTCATTTATATTTTGCTCCTCAGTCCCACAAATCCCCACAGTGACATGCAGGTAGCTGCTTTACATCCTCTTGTTCCTCCTTCACCCGTCAGAACACGTTGGATCGGGTCCAGTACTGAGGGTAACCGGCTGCAGTGTTGTGCTGAATCCGTCACTCAGAACCTTTTCTGATCATCAGTTTCCTTCAGTCTGCTGCAGACTGACACCAGCTCACCACACTGAGTCCAGATAGTGCTCTCCATGCTCTCTGCTGCTGGAACAGCATTTTTCTGTGCTTTAGGTCAGATTTATCCTCCTGCTACAGTGGCAGCATCGTCCCACCAGAACACAGGGTTCAGCTTTCATCCACGTGCAGCAGAGCGAGCCACAGCCTCGGCTCTCCTCTGTGAACCACTACAAATGGTTTCTCTGTGCAACTACAATACAGAAATGATCCAGAACCCGATCCAGAACCTGATCCAGAACCCGATCCAGAACCCGATCCAGGTCCCGATCCAGGTCCCGATCCAGGTCCCGATCCAGAACCCGATCCAGGTCCTGATCCAGGTCCTGATCCAGGTCCTGATCCAGGTCCTGATCCAGAACCCGATCCAGAACCCGATCCAGGTCCTGATCCACTCTGGCTGCTGAATTGTCTGCTGCTCTGCCTGAGCTGCAGAGATAAAAAGCACAGAAGCAGCAGAGCAGCGTGATGGCACCGGGTTTTATTGCTGGCGATCCATCACGGTGCCGCTTCATTCCTCGGCCCCCACCGAGAGCACGGGAGGGGGGGGGGCGAATGAGGAGGAGGGGCGTATTTATTGAGTCACTGAGCTCGGTCATTAATCTGTCTATCACACCGCTGCTGCTCAGAGATATTAGCTGTGCCCCGGGGTTGGTGTTACTATGGCAACATGGCCAGATAACCTGCAAGGCGAGAGCCTGCTGTCACATTACAGTCGGCCAGTTAAGCTGACGCGGTGACGAGCAGCTCGACTGTCACACAGAGCTCAGGAGACACGATCCAGAACATCGATCAGAGCTTCTG
This sequence comes from Apistogramma diplotaenia, assembly GCA_015052665.1. Classification (NCBI taxonomy): domain Eukaryota; kingdom Metazoa; phylum Chordata; class Actinopteri; order Cichliformes; family Cichlidae; genus Apistogramma; species Apistogramma diplotaenia. The sequence continues at coordinate 6,838 of VOQJ01031596.1, forward strand.
GTTTGTTTGTAACCAAAAACCGTTGGTGCGTGAAGAAGCTGCTGCAGGGCGACGGCAGGAGAGTTCAGGGCCGTTAATCAGTCATCACTCATGTTTGCTCGTTTTGTGTCTTCAGTAACTTCCATATACGAATATGAGACTGCCGAGCTCCTGCAGAGGAAAGACGTCTCACTTGGACCCGAACCACCTGACCTTCCGACCCAGCTCGACTCAGTGCCTGTCCTTTCCACTGCCGGCGGAGAGTCAGCAGTGGGAGTCTGTGGATCACACAGCCATTCCGGAGGGGATCTGGTTCCTGCATGAAGCCTCTCTCTGGGATGGATTTTAAACTCACCTGAGACAGGGCTGACCTTCCTCTGTCCCGTGGACCTTTTCGACCCTCTGAGGAGCATCTGGGAGGACGGCGCCGCAGCAGAACAGGGCTTTTCTGAATTTAGTGCTTTGCAGAAAGATCACAGCCAGACTGGAGTCTTTTTACAAGCACATCTTTAAAGGGCAAAACAGTGAGGAGCTATGCAATCTTTCTCCATAAAGTGCATGTTGTAAATTGCTTCTAGCTGGTGAATTTGTACATCTGGTTTAGTGAAGCATTCTGGTGCATAATGACAATCATAGTAAACTGTAGCTCAGTTGATGGAAGGGCTCTCTCTCTGTCATCTCACCTGTACTGCTGGCTTTGATAAAACCTTTCCTGCCTCCTACTAACTTGATATGACAGCATTCACTCTTTCCAGACAAAATGTTTTTGGCCAGAATCAAATAAAAGTTTGTTCTGTCGCTCGATGCTTCTTACCTGAGAGATCTGACCCGGGCGGGGAGACGGGCTCCTCCTCATCCTGCAGGTAAAATCATCAGCACTGGTTTGTGGAACGAGCCGGGAACGCAGCCAGTCTCCAGCTTCCCTGCAGAACGGTGACGGTTCTGCCTCAGAGACCCGTCACCGTGCTGGGAACCAGGCTTCGCTCTGAGCATTTATACAACGCTTTGCTGGATTCCACCGTTTCAGCCAGCAGGCCTCTTACTGGGCAGTTTCTGCAGGTCATGCTTGGGGAGTGTGCAGCAATGATTCAGACCCCACAGCAACCTGTTTGTAACATTTGTGGTTCCTCTCCAGTTCATTTCTTCAGATGGGTTCACTGCAACACACCTGACAGGAGAGGATGACCTGCAGAGCTGCTGCTGTAAACTGTGGAGTCAGAGTCAACACTGTTGACTGTGAGTCCAATAAGAAACGAGTGTGAGTGAAGCTTCACGAGTCCTACGGAGCCCTTAATAATCTCTGCATCAGTCCACTCAGGAGAATCCGGCACGTTTGGTCCCAAACAGGAGATCAGAAGGATTCATCATCGCAGAGAAAAAAGCAGTGATGGGGAGAAACACGAGTCCCCAGAACAGGAGGTCAGTTATGCTGGTTTGTCAGCAGGTGGCGCTGCAGCAGCAGCACTAATATCTCAGAGGCTCATGAAACACTGACTGATGCCCTTAAAACAAGCAAACAGCAGTTAAAATGAAACCTGATCCTTCATAGCTCCTGAATGTAATTCATCACTCTACAGGTGAATGGATGCACCTGTGCAGCAGGGCAAGTGTTTGTTTTCTGCAAAATGTCTTCATTTTTTACTGCTGCTGGTTCAGACAACACATCTGGTTCAAGATCAGACCGAGCAGTGCTCAGAGAAACTGGCTGAGGATCTGAGCTTGTTCTGCAGCCACAGGACCTGGATAGTATTCTGTCCCACAGCTCAAGGCCGTGATCAGGCCGTTCGAACCAGAGCCATCTTCCTCTGAGCTCAGTGCATCAGGCTGCAGCAGTTTGAGAGCAGTAAGTATAACATCCAAAGCATTATTACCAAAGATGACTTGTTTGCTGTCTGTGTGGTGCCTCTGTTGGAGGTGAAGCAGGTAAAGCCTGCAGACCGCCAGCCTGTAAATAACAACACAGGAAAGTGTGTGATATTAGATTGTTGTGTAACAGAAGCTGAGGAGCATCGACGTGCCGGCAGGTCCAAACAGCAGCCGGTGATCATCCGACTGCAGCAGCATCGACCTGCTTTCACCGACAGAAACATGACACCAGTGCTGCTCTGAGGCCAGTTTCAGCAGATGGAGCCACACGCCTCTCACGATCGAGCCCCCGTCCATCCGGGCCCCTGGTCCATGAGGCCCCCCGTCCATCCGGGCCCCTGGTCCATGAGGCCCCCGGTCCATCCGGGCCTTTGGTCCATCCAGTAATCTTTCTAGTTCCTGCAAATCAGACGTGTAAAATTAGCAGTAAACACATGGAGGTGAATCCATGGTGATTTATTACTGATCACAAAACAAAGACTTCAGACTACAAACAGCTTGATGTTCTCCCCAGGTTTCCTCCCACAGTGAGTGGGCTTAGGTTACCCAGTGACTGTGAGTGGTTGTCTGTCTCTGTGCTGGCTGATGACCTGTACAGGTGTACACCTGGATGAGGTTTCTGGAGAACTGATTGGTCATTTTGATTTCGTACCTGTTGACCTGGAGCCCGGCCTCCCTCGGAGGTGACCCCCCTCCGTAGGGCTGAAGGCCCAGCCGCAGTTACCCGGGTCAGTCCTGGCGCCGAGCGCGGCCCGCAGCGTCGCCAAACCACGTTTCATCGTCCGCGTGCACGTACAGGTCAGTGTGCACGTACAGGTCAGAGTTCACGAATGAATTGATTTCATATTTAAATGCAGATGTGACGTCAGAGAGCGCATCAGAAACGTGGTTCTAACACGAAATACAGAAAGTGTGAAAACAAACTGATCACAGCAAGAAAATCGCTTCGAACATGTTCGCAGTAACGAGCATCAGAGCAGCTCCTGAGCTCTGCTCCTCGTGGCTCCATGCTGGGAGTTCAAATCCCGCTGGAACCTCAGCCTTCCCTCTAATGCAGGCATGTCAAACTCGCGGCCTGCTTCCGGCCACGCCCCCTACTTCCGGCCGTGAATTGGTTAAAAATATGGTAGAAACAGGCCCTTTAAGTTACTTTGTTCACAATCCACTTTCTCCTCCAGTTAACAGGGGTGAGCGGAATGTCAACAAAGTAACTTACAGGGCCTGTTTGTACCATATTTTTAACCAATTCACGGCCGGAAGTAGGGGGCGTGGCCGGAAGCAGGCCGCGAGTTTGACATGCCTGTTAATGTTTCATGTGCGCGCACACAGCAGCTCCCTGAGCACACTGAGGACCACGATGAGCAACACTGTGGCTGCACACGGTTATAAATATATTCCGTCTGAAAGAAGCGCGTTTCTGTTTTATCGTGGCGTGGTGAGTGGACGCCCCACTGCCCGATCACTCAGCCATGGTAACCGGTTAGCATTCGTGTCTCTTAGCTCCATCACACTGTTCTTCCCTCGCTAACCTGCACGGTGCCACCGTGCATACGGGCACGTGCACCCAGTATGTGATGACTGGATGTGTAGAGGAGCACCGTATCGTGTCATTGGCTGAACACCAGACTGAAATACACAAACATAAACACAGCGTGTACACTGTGTGTACAGTTCTAATGAGGTTAAGATTTGGCCACCTTTATTCTTTAACACAGCCTGAGCTCTCTGAGGCAGCATTCCCTATTCTCCAGGCTTCCTGAAGCAAAGCGTTTCTCCATCTGCTTTTCCTGCCCTGGAAGTGTGTTTAGGATCATTGTCAAGCTGGAAAAGAAGACGCTGCCGATCCGATGCTGATCAGATGGTGATGAGAGTTTTAACAAGATCCCCAACTTACTAATAAAGCTTATTCTATTCTATTCTATTCTATTCTATTCTATTCTATTCTATTCTATATACTCAATTCCATTCCGTTACTAGAGAGCAACCCCACAGTCACATGACCTAATCTCAGATGATGAAGTATTTTTGCAGTGTCAGAGAAGAGAGGCTGGCTCAAGAGTTTTGCACTTAAATTCAGCCTGTTTGGGTGATGGCTTTGCAGAATTAACAAAATAAAAGTTCTCCTCATACACAAAGACATGTCAGAGAGCACAGAAATGAAGGAGAGCTGGTTAGCAAGTCCTGCACACACTTTAAAATGCTTTAAATGAGAGGAAGAGTCTGTCTGAAGCTGCTCATCACTTTGTACACTGCTGAGGATTCAGGCCACCATCAAAGGTTTGGAGGTCCAGACAGTGGGTGATGCTGTCTGTCTATCAGATCATAGCTTTAAAGTTTCAGTTCCTCATTAAAGCGCCTGTTGGCCTCATTAAAGCGCCTTCATTAGTGGAGACAAAGCAGCCATGACACATAGGACTGTGGTCCTGGCAGGGCGGCTGGATGAGGTCAACCTGACCTGGACATGACCTTGATGTTACCTCATCAGTGATTTACGCAGGAGTTCGTGCTCCTGACCCATCAGCAGGAAGTCGGCTCTAACTGCTCTCAGAAATGTGTGCCAGTGGTTGAGGAGCTGCAGTGAAGTCACCTCATGAGAAAGGAGAGAAAGCCTGTTTATAGGAGCTGCAGAGGAGCAGAGGAGGTGATAACGAGCCGACAAACGATCAGGTTAGCGAAGGGCAAATAAAAGAGTGTGTGATGCAGAGCTGCTGTGCTTCCAGCAGATGTTCAACCTGCAGCAGAGGCTGCTTGATGAAATGGATCATCACAGGGTTGCTGGAGAGCGCTGAGGCGATAACACGGTGCAGAAAGGTCAGACATTACTGTCGGCGCTCGCTTCATCTCACAGCAGCTCACCGGTTTACAGATCCTTTAATCTCATTTTAACTGAAATCCAAAACACATCAACATGAACAAGGTTTACATGTACGGCTCTGAAACCGAGGCTTTCACACAGGAGGAGTTTGTGCACCTCATCAACACACCAGAAACCTGTGCAGCTGAGGACCAGCTCAGCGCTTTAGGCACAAGCGTCTCATGGTTGATATTTTCTGGGAAAGTAGGCTGGTAATAATAGAGCACAAAAGATTTTCACACTACATTAATGTGGATCAGGTGACCCTGAACCCTCCTTAGTGATGCTGCTATAGGCTGCTGGGGGGTTCCCATGATGCACTCTGTTTATACCCCACTCTGCATTAATCATTACTTATTATTAACCTGTCTCTCCCCCCTCAGCAGATGACCCCCCCTCCCTGAGCCTGGTTCTGCTGCAGGTTTCTTCCTGTTAAAGGGGAGTTTTTCCTTCCCACTGTCGCCGAGCGGTAAAGACCTTACAGTCAAAACGACCCCCTGTGAGCTAGCTTACCACATAAAGCCCGTTGAGGCGCCTGTTTGTTGTGACTTATGTAAATAAAACTGAACTGAATTCTACCAAATGTTTCAAAATCAGCACAAAGGAAGAAAAGTCTGAAAAAGCCGACTTTATTTCTATCAAAGGATCAACCAAGTGAACATTTTACATCATGTTTTTGTTGTTTTTCCCCTCATTTTTTATAAAAAGAAACAAAGTCACAATTCGAGTGGTGAGAAAAGAAAACGACACCATAAATAGTTTGATTCAAAATGTGATGAGAAATAAAACAAAGCAACGAAACAACACAATGAAACAGAAACACGGCTCTGTTTTTGGAGGCGAGTCTGACGAGGCAGACCATTCCACACAAACACACTGAACTGTGCACAACAACTCTAACTACATAGTGTATGCATGACTCATAGCAACACTCCAGCATATAATATCATATCTGCCCTGTGCATGTGCTCTAATAACGCGTTGAGGTTTGAAGTTTTGCATTCACAACAGGCAAAAATCTCCAAAAACTGCTTTATGATTACTTGATCCATGTTTATAGATATAATCTTAAAGATGGTGATGCAGAAATGACTGAGATCCTGAAGATGAAGCCAGAAGCTCGCTCACTTCCTGTTCCCATGAGAATAAAAGAAATACTTCTGCAGTTCTGTCAGGAACCCAGATGCAACTGGATTATCTGATTTCAGAGGCAGAAAGTTTCCAACATAAAGTTTAAATTGACAATCTACATCTATCAGCAGAGTTAGTTGTGCTTTTATTTTGAAGTCTAGGTGCGAGCAGGAAGTCTGATAAGCATCATTTGGCTCTGATGAGCAAACCTCTCAGCCCAGAATCAGATAATAAAGTTACTGTGTTTTGGTTTTGAGTATAAAACAAACCGAACATGTGCTTTTGTTTTGAAATGATTGTGTTGATCTGCTTCCTGCAGAGAAGAAGCAGATCCCAGAGAGCACAGCTGTAAATACAGTCTTTATATACCTGAAGAACATGTGTGTGGGAGAGGGAGGGGGCAGCACCACAGCAGCTCGTTTCATTCTTTCTTCCTTTAGTTTCCAGCTAAAACCTGTTTATCACCTCGATGTGATGAAACAGCAGGAAACACAAACGCATCCAATCAGATCTGCTTGTCATGACGGCCTCTGACCTCACGCCTTTGTTCGTCCGGTCCTCTCGTCTGTGGGCTGAAGCTGGTTACTAAGAAGCTTCACTTTGGCTTTGGTGCCAGGTGACTGTTGAGCAGAGCCACAGTCTTCGGTCTCATTCCAGCGTTTTCTGTCCTGAAATGTGTCATTTATGCAGCAGATCTGAGGTTTCATTTGCTTTAAGATCCTCTCAGGTGTGATGTTGCTCTGGCCCAGACACAAGAGCCCGATTTGGCTGTTTTAGTGTGAAACCCAGTGTACGGTAGCAGCATGGTGGAATCGGTGCTGGGCCCGAGCCCACAGCGACAAAACTCATAATACATCAGCATTTCAAGCTGAACTGACTCCAGGCTGATCTTAAAGTCACACATCTGTTCAAGGCCTCCACTGTACACGTGTTGGTGATGGTCCTTCGATCAACGCAAAAGAGAAAATGAGGGTGGTGTTGGTAACGAGCTTAACGAGCTGCTGCGGTGGTTGCTCCCCGGCTTGATTCTTTCTGTGAGATAAAGGCACATGACATCAGTGTGAAGCTCACGGTGTTGTACAGTACAGCTGATCTCGCTGACAGAGCTGCATGTGGCAGCTCCACGAGTCAGGCCAGACAACACAGACACAACAGAAACAGTTTGGTGCATCACTATGTTCCCTTCAACAGTTTAAAAACATACAAAATGAGCTCTATGAGTGCGTTACAGGAGTGGTCCTCTATCTGTGGGATAATCCCATCGGGGTCTCACATCTGCTGCAGCTTCTCCTCGTTGTTGTTGTTGTTGTTGTTGTTGTGAAAGCTGAGGTTCAGATCGAAGGCCGACTGCTTCCCCAGAGCGCGCGGCAACACCTTCTTCTTCAAAAACAGCTTCTTCAGGAAGAGGTTGCTGATGCTGTGGGGGCAGAAGCTGTGGATGAAGTACATGAGGCCGATTCCGGGGCCTGCGTAGTAACGCGCCTGAGGCTGCGGCTCCAGCAGCGCCTGTACGATGGTGTCCACCACAGGCTGCAGGTTGGTGGGGGCGTTGCTGGCGTAGCTCTGGAACAGGTTCTTGGTCTCGGTCACGTACTCCTCACCGTACTCCTCGAGCAGAGCTGGGGACAGATTCTGCAGCAGATGCTTGTGCTGTTGCTCCCAGTAGGAGGCGTTGCTGCACTGACCTGCAGACAGAAGAAGGCAGTGTTACCATGGCAGCAACCATGACAACAAACTCCAAAATTACAGCTTTTTAACTGTGGCATTTAAAGTGAACCTTCAAACAAGGATAAATAAGCACGAGGCAGAAAAAGATTCTCTCTGCAGCTTGTTCAGACTAAAGGCATGACTGCAGCTGCTGAATGTTTATTGAAATATATGTAAGTCCGCATAGAATCGGCAGCTGCGACGCTTCGTTCCTCTGCCTGAGCTCTGACTCTGCTGCAGACACGTTTAACTGTTGAACAGTGTGAGCAGGCAGCCACAGGTCCGAGTCCCAGCAGGAACAGGAGCTTCAACACAAACCCGTTTCTTCAGGATTAAAGTGGAAACAGATGGATAAACTGTGCTGCTCGCTGTTTACATCCCTGCCGTTACCGCAGCGATGGGGCTGCCTCCCTTTGCTGTTTAAGGTGACTGAAGCTGCTGTTTGGGTTTATGAGGATCCACGAGGACCAGAAAACAGCTCACGTGTGTCAGTTACACAACGCTGGTAAACAGCAACCCCCCCCCCCATTTTTATTACAGCTGAGAAATAAGTTGCACCACTTAAAGACAAAAAGGAAACATGTTTCACGCTAATGTGTGACAGTAAAGGGCAGTAAAGTCATTTAGAGTTTAGGGTTGAAACGTCTTTATTGAGCTGTGAAGCAGCTGATCACAGTGTCGTCGAACCAGTGAACAAAGAATCAGCTGTTGTTGAGTTCAGATCTATATTAACGGTCTGAGCATCAGAGAAGTATTTCATTTTAATATTCTTTGAAATTTTCTATGCTGATGACACCATCATGTACAATACAATAAGTTCTGCTTTTCATTACTGCCAAACAGCTTATTTAATAATTGTTGAGCTCCTATAGAAGCACAGAAAGAACACAGGACATTTGATACTTTTTAAAGGTTTATGAAATATGATAAATACTGTGTAGTTTTGGCCTAATATTGAATTAGTAACTTTATTTGCATGAAGCAGTGAGTCCTGCTGATTTGGTTGATGTTCAGGCTGCAGTTACTGTATGACCAACTCTGAGAAGCATGAACATAATACAGTCTAACTTTATGGTGCTATGTATTGTGCTGTACAGCACTTTGGTCTTTTGAAAGTGCTTTAGAAATAACTGCACACTGAGAACACGGCCCCTTGTTGTGATTTCAATATGGTCTCCACATTTCAACATAATGAAGTTGTTGGGTTGTTATTTTGGTCAGTCTCTGGTGCACAGCAACTGCAGGACAAAGTGAATTACTGAGGCATGCTCCCTCCCTCTAATCATATCCATCCATCCCCAAAGAGTTTCGAAATCACAAGTCAGCGCTGTGAGTGTGAGTGTGTGTGTGTGTGTGTGTGTGTGTGAACAGATGGTCCATTCCACATGTGCTCCTCGTTATGAGAGGGCTCTCCTCAGCAGGAGGCCTGTCATTGTGTTTGACATGAGGCTAAACCACAGTATACAAGTCCTGGAGGACGAGGAGTGCAATTCCTTCCTGACTGATCCAGATGAACAAAGATCTGAAGCTTGTTTCTACATCTCACCTCGGCACTTATTGAGCCATTCATCGCAGCCTGCCACCTTCTCTGGAAGGTTTGGCAGCCAAACTAGAGCTTTGATGTTCCAGTCATCGCTTTAACTTTTTGAACCCAGCTGTAAAGATCAGTTTACGTCTTCACACATTTCTCAGCCCTGTGCTGGAGGACAAAGAAACCCGGGAATCAAAGTGTTCAACCTATCCAGGAACATTATGAGTTGGTGTGAAGACAGCGAGTGTGTTGGTACCAGCAAACATTGCAAAATAACGTTGTTTCGTTTAGTTTGATTAGATTAAATACATTTGATTAAAAAAGGAAGAGAAGACATAGTAACTGTTGGAGGACCGTTGACTGAGCCTTGGGGAACTCCTCTATGTTCTATCATGGGGGGGCTGTGGCTCAGCAGGTAGAGCAGGTCACCTACCAATCGGAAGGTTGGTGGTTTGATTCCCGGCTGCTCCGAGCTGCATGCCAAAGTATCCTTGGGCAAGATACTGAACCCCAAGTTGCTCTCTGACACAAGTGTTGGAGTGTGAATGTTAGATAATAATAAGCTTAGTTACACATGGAAGTGCTTGTATGAATGTGGTGTGAATGTAAACATGGTGTGTAAGTGCTCTGAGTGCTCAGAAGAGCAGAAAAGCGCTTATAAGAACATAAACTGGAGTTCGTTTCCATCACTGTCCCTGAGTTGGTCAGAATAACAGCGTGACATAAATGATGCAGGTATGTCATCAAAGCAAACAGGAAGTGAGCACATAATGGTCATCCCTCTGTAAAGCAGGAGCAGAGGAGTAGGTGCTGTACCTGTCTTGTACGAGGACGGCAGGATGGTGGACACTTGGACCCCCCAGGGCTCCAGCTCATGCCGCAGAGTCTCTGTGACGAGGTTCAGAGCTGCTTTCGATGCTCCGTACGCTGCCAGGCAGGGAAACGGCTGGTCACCTGAGAACACAGGTAAGCTTCAGCACCACCTCTCGTTCAGCGTGCAGTAAGAAACAGGCGGGACCTTCTACAAGAGGTTCAGCCATTTCCTCATTAGCTTGTTAGCTTCATTGCACTCTGCTGAGGCCCATCAGCTGCCACAGAGCCAGACCAGAATGAGCCTCAGGCTTTTTCTACTAACGACATCAGCTCGCTCAGATTTGATGTAAACGACTAAACTCACAGCAAGTGAAGTTTGTCAGAAACAGGTCGGGACTTTCAATCATGTGGTCCTGTTATTGGGGTGTGTGGGACCCTCAGACATGACCGAGACCGCCTGAACACAAGTCTGACAAATTAGGAAACGAGGCCAAATTAGCTGTGAAATAATAACATGCATGAATCTCTGTGACTGTCCTGGTTATTCCACTCATCCTGCTCACAGGCTGCCTCACATAAGAATAATCAGTGCTGGAAAACTTAAAAATAGGTAAATTCTCTGCAGGTTCTGACCCGTCCCTGCTTTTCTGGCTTATTTTGGATCGACATCAAACACAGTGATATCTGACTGAGATATGAGCCTCAGAAAGGGGACAATATTTGACTTGGACAGATGTTTTCAGTGTTTTTAGGACCCAGAGGATGAACTCTTCTTCTTTCTTCCTCCACATACAGAGAAACCGTTAAAGTCTAACCCACAGCAGTGACCGTGGAAGCTGCTGAGCTCATTAACTGGGCCTGGATGAACCTCCCGACTGACTCGGTTGCACTGTGCTGCTCTGGCAGGATGACAGAGGGTTGGGCAAACACACAGGCAGCAGCTCTGTTTGTTTGCTTTGGCAGTTTGAAGGCAGCAGCCGGTTCAAGTGTGGTTCACTCGCTGGAACATTCAGTGAAGATTTATTACAGCATCTGTGTGTGTGTGTGTGTGTGTGTGTGTGTGTGTGTGCGTCTCATACACACCGGCCGGGCTCGAGATGGTCACGACGCGTCCTTTAGCCTGTCGCAGCAGCGGCAGGAAGGCTTTGGTGACGCTCAGCGTGCCGAAGAAGTTCACCTCCATGCAGCCGCGGTAGTTGGACATGAGAGACAGCTCAGCATCTCCGAAATTCAAACACACGCCGGCATTGTTCACCAGAGCCCAGAGACCTGCCCAACACACACACACACACACACGCACACACACACACGCACACACACACACACACACACACACACACACATCAGAGGCCACAGCTGACAAAAATGCAAAGGAGAAGGATGAGACAGGAATAACAAGCAGATCATGTTTATGGATAACAGTGTGTATCCTACATATCTG
>VOQJ01031597.1:1677-13795 GCA_015052665.1 Apistogramma diplotaenia
TGTGTGTGTTTGTGTGTGTGTGTGTGTGTGTGTATGTGAAATCTCTGTGCTGAATATTTGCTTATAGAGGCAGAGCAGCGCTGATGGACACTCAGATATTAAAATGAGACAGGCAGGTATACTCTGCAGGTGTGTTTTCTCTTCACAGCACGCACTCCTGCTCTCACCTGGATGACATCATCTGATTTTTATTTTAGATTTTTTATGTCCTCCTGGTGCAGGCGCTTTGGTGTTAGACAGCAGGTTAACATCTGGACAGCAGTGCCAGTTGTAGTTCAGTTGTTTCTAGAAAACTGATTCGTGAACATCTTGCAGTGGCTCCTCCCACAGACACTGGCATCAGTGTGTACTTTTATGGTGCATTTGTGTAAAAATATGTGGAAGTGGTTCATTCATCAGTGGTAGAAACTGGGACCAGGCTGGTCCGGGATCAGCACCTGCGGCCAACTGAGCTGCTGCTGAACATGAAATTAAAGATTTCCTACATCTGAAACCATCAGCTGAGGATGAAGATCTCTGGCTTGTGATGGTTCTGACATTCAGTTTAGATCCAGATCGGTGACTTCTGACTGTGAGGAAAAACATTCTTGGATTAAATCTGCAGTGTTCTCCGTGTTCTTGAGTTGTTCTTCTTTATTCTGTGACCAGAGTTTATCTGGTTACAAATACCAGAAACACCAGCAAGTTTAACCTGTTAGTTTATTAATCTCCTGAGGCAGCTCCACATTAATAAAGTTTGATTCAAACATGTTATCATGCCTCTAATGGGGTCTCTTCCTGATTGGCTGTTTCAGCCATCACGCCATTCAGTCCGCCGGGGGCACACAGCAAAATCCAAGCACCGAAAGGATAACAATAATGGAGGGAATGCTGAGACACAATCTCTGAGAGTCAGAGCTGCGGTTTGTGCTGGTGGCCATGTTTTAGAGAAGACATTGAGAGGGCGGAGAGGACCTGGTCCTGTGGGGGCAGGGTCTTTAAATGTACAGACAGCAAGTTCCTGCAGTGACTGTTCTCATGAAACTCAGGTACACTTTCTAAATATTCTCTCCACAGTTTGACCTTTGAACCCTGCATGTTGCGTTCCCAGCACTGATGGTGGGCTGTCTCTGCCCTGGGTTTCTGCATTTATCTTCTTAGGGATCAGATTTACACAAACTTTCCTTCAGATTTGAATCTCTGTTATTAATCGGAGTCAGACTCAGTAAATAATCAATAATCAATCAGAGCGGCTGATCCTCGGGCTGATTACAGACTGCAAAGTTTGGACTTTTACTTTGAAAAGGTGTTCCTGTGGTCTCTCTCTCTGTGATTATTATCGGCGTTCAGTTCACAGAGTTTATTACAGGACCTGCAGAGATTTATTACCCACAATGCACCTGGACTCATAAACTGCTCTCTGTGTGTGTGTGTGGGGGGGGTCTGACTGATGGAGGGATGACAGCAAAAGAGAGAGAGAATGGGCAATCAAAGGGGGGGCACAGGGAGAAGGGGTGGAGCTCCCAGCATGCTGTGCCACGGGTGGCAGGCTCAGAAGCTCCACCCCCCTCCTGATGTGTCTTGCAGATCAGCAAAAACCTTCATCTGTTCATCTGATGGACTGCTGTCTCCATGGTAACTGGCCTGCAGCAGCACGGCCGAACACTGGTAACCATGGCAGCCGCCATCAGGGGAGCAGAGTAGGGATAAGAGTGAAGTGATGAAGATGGAATGAAGTGGAAAATTCTGGAGAAGAAGGTGTTCTTATTAACAGGATGCAGAACTTTGTACCTGTCCAGGTGTTCATCAGTCAGCAGCCAATGGGAGCACAGCTCTTAGTAGCTTTCTCATTTAGCACCACCTTTTCATGCCACCCCGCCCACTTTACTTTCTCCAGATGTGACCACATATAAAAGTCACTTGATTTGTACATGGAAACTATTTTGTGCTATTCCTGTGAAAATGCTTGCACTTCCTGTGACAGTTCAAAAGGAATTGTCTTTTTTAGTGTCCCCTGACACCTGAATGTTGATGTCAGTCTTGTGAAGATACATGCATTTTATATTCTTCCATCAAACTTGTCTATGTCAGAGCCCCTGATGGGCATAACAGGGACTGCAGTTTGATGGTCATCTCACATCACACCTCCACGGTTTCCTCCTCTGGCTGATCATGGTGTTTATTCTCTCCTTCAAACCTTCACCTCTGCTGGCTCCACCTCTGTACAGCCTTGCATCTAAAACCTCCCTCACCCCCACACCCACTCTGCCTCTATTAACCCCACAAAACTCGCTGCCGTATCAGCATCACTTCAGCATCACCTGGCCTACTGCCGCTAACCCCTGTCAATATCGCAGCTCCGCCATCTTTTAACACCCCGCCCCTCTGCGTTAACACCACCCCTCCACAGTAACACCTTAATCTCGCCCTCGTTCTGCTGCCGCGCCGCACTGAAATATGTTTCAAATGCCGCCGTAATCCTCGCAGGAGAAGAAGGGGAGAGAGAGCACTCCACGATGGAGGATTCCTCTCCTCCCCCCTGCCGCTCACGGTCCCTCGCTCCCTCTCCTCATCTCTCAGGGATTATCTCCCTCTGCAGCCGAGGCTTCTGGGAAATATTAGAAAAGAGGGGATGGGTTGTCCCTGAGCACGCTCAGTCAGTGGATGCTCTGCTACCTCTCTGAGGGAAGCTGCAGCTTCTTATTGTGTTAATATCAGGTAATTACAGCATTATTACTGTGTTATTAAAGCTTGATATTAAAGCTCAGCTGGCACCATTGACACGTACACGCAGCATCACACTGAGGTTTGATTCCCACAAGCAGCACCTCGTTGCTGATTTAGTGGCACAAACAGCTGGAGTCACCTGTTGCCGGGCGGATTACACTGAACAGCACCAACACTGTTGAACTGGCTGCTTTTACTTCACTGTAAACCAATAAAAACAAAAAATTCGGATTCATGAATGATGGTGATGATGAGAATCATAGTCAACCTTTACTATCGTTCATCATTAATAGACTCTGACATCTGTAGATGGAGCTGAACCTTTCTGCTTCATCTTTTCTCAATCATAAGAAGAATCTCTCTGTTCTGCATTCATGTGCAGGATGTTTAGCCCTGAGAATTATTGATTTATTGATTGATCGGATCGACACATTGTCTGCAGCTGTGGAAGACTTAGGCCTTTATAAACAAGTCAAAGCTTCTTCTCTGAGTCAGTGAGGAACAAAGTGTGGATACTACTCTGTCAGCGCTGTGTAACCACGGTGATGTGTGGTCCTGAGGCTTAGCTCAGTGTGTGATGAGTCACATCACACATGTAACATCAGTGTTTGAATACTGCTTCTTTAATTAAACAGCTTTGTTTGCAGCAGCTGCTGCTGTCTGACTGTGTGCGCTAAAGGTTTGATATCAGATCAAAGGTAGAACCTGCCTCTGATTCTGAAGTGTTTCCATCAATTCGGTCTGTTTAACAGCTGAAACCTGCATTTCTCTGCAGACGAGTGGTCCTCCACGCTGATCCACAAACGTAACATGCGTCTCACTTGCTTTCTGACAGCAGAATAAACTGCAGCTCTTTTGGTTGTCAGTGTGTCATCTAAGTGTTGAGGTTACTGCCAGATGAGTGGGCATTTTAAACTGACCTCCTGAGACCTTTCAGACTTTGCCCTCTGAGCTTTGTCTGTCAGGCTTGTCGTACAATCTTAAATCCCTCCAGGCAGCACTCAGAGCGGAATGATGCACCCTGCAGAGGTTCACTCTTACTGAAGCTAATGCTTTTCCCTTGAAGTGTCTGAGATGTTCAGATCGACTCATCACATATTTGCAGTATATTTCAGTGAATCTGTAAATCTGGAAACTTCCTTCAGAGAACATCTGTAGCTCCAGCTGTTTGTGAAACAATAATTTTATCATTTGGACTTTGCTGTCCCAAAAGAGTCAAGCATCAGCAGCTCAAGTTATTGATCAAACTGATCACTGAAGGATTGACTGTAAATATAAGTTGAAATGGGAGTTTTCCCTTCAGTGTGTTAGAGTGTTTCTGCTGATGGATCTGATTAGATCAATAACTGCTGATGTGTCTGTCTGCAGTGGAAACGCATGGAACAGGAAATGCTTCAGGGGAAAGAGCAGTGGGCAAGTGAGGTATGCACACACACACACACACACACACACACACACACACACACACACACACACACACCCTCCAAGTACCCAGGGTCTGAGTCCAAATGTGGTTCTTTTTAATTAAGACCCAAGCACTGAGTGAAGACCTCAATTTCTTATAGTTTTTCTCTTTAATAAATAGCCTTTTTGGGGGCATAAACATGCAACAGGCTTCACATACATGTATGAAATTTGGTACACATATGTAACACAAAAAAATCCTCTTGGAGTGATGCCCTACACCCAACATGAAGTCTGCCATCTTGAATTATTTAAACATTTTTTGTAATTTCCAGCCCTTGTACTTCTTCAAACCACTCCTAGGGTTTTCATAGGATCAACTTCATATTTGGTCAGCCTAAACTACAGACGTGGGTGAATCTCAATTATGAACCTGGTGATTTCGCTTTGGAGGTCATGGCCATGGTGCCATGGCAGGAGTCTGTCGTTAATAGCCTCAGAAAAGAGTAACGTTTCGGACATAAAACCCTTCTTCAGACTTCAAGAAGTTGTAAATTATCGAAACGCTGGATTACATGGTCACTTTTATAGTAAGCAGATTACACGGATTGAAACTACTCCCTGTCACAAGGTAAAAAATATCCAGTAAGTATAGACAAGGATAATTAGAGCAGTGATACATCCTTCAGCCAAAAAGTCTTAGATGTATTATAGAACAAAAAACAAGATAATATTTAAATATGCTTTCTTAATAAGTAAATAAAATAAATACTATGTAATGAGGAAAAGAGAAAGCTTGATAAAATTGTAACAAATAGTAAGCTAAAAGAGAAAGAAGCAAATGGAAATGAAAAAAAGAAAGGAAAGTGGAGAACGCTATTTGCTATCACTAGGATCCTATATACAAACAAAAGGATCTCATATGCGGACAAAAAGTATCCGATACTTTAGAAGTGGCAACTGGCTAGGCAACCCAAAGAGAAGTAAAAATGCATAGTGTAGCATACACACTATAGGAAGGGTCTCAAATCCATCTCTTCATTGAGTCCTAATGGCGTAAGGGTGTTTAACGTATGTATCCAATATGCTTCACGTTTTAGTAACAGGGAATTGATATCACCTGCCCGACCTTGGGACTAGATGGCTTTAATACCTAGAAAACGAAGGGATGCTACAGAATGGGTTACTGTGAAAAATGGACCACCACAGGACTCTCAGTGTTGTTAGTGCAGATGTTCGATCAGTGTTCAGTAATACAGGTTTTTAAGGATCTGGTGGTTTTTCCTATTTATGCCAGGCCACAAGCCATTTAAGCATGTATATTACATTATGGGTCTGGCAAGTGATAGTGTCTTTAATATAAAACACTTTACCTGAATGGGGATGATAAAATGTATTGGTATCATAGTTAAAATTACATTGAGTGCAGTGACCACAACGAAAGTTTCCAGGTGGGGTGGGGTCAAGATCTTGAGTGGGTTTTACCATTGGAGTAAGAGCTCGTACTAAGAAACTAAGTTAGGTGGATGTTTATTGGCTTATGGATGGATCACTGCTCTAATTATCCATGTCTATACTTACTGGATATTTTTTACCTTGTGAAAGGAAGTAGCTTCAATCAGTGTAATCTATCTACTATAAAAGTGACCATGTAATCCAGCGTTTCGATAATTTACAACTTCTTGAATTCTGAAGAAGGGCTTTATGCCCAAAACGTTACTCTTTTCTGAGGCTGTTATGGAATAAATATTGACTTTCTCAGGAACTCCAAGGTGTGTGGACTTTATCTTTTTTCTGACTCTATTGTTGTTAGTGCAGGAACTCTGCTTTATTGGATGTGCGTGCTATATTTGTTTTTTCAGGTTTCTATTATTTACCATGAAATTTTAATTAGTTGTCATTCACACATACATGATGCAATCTGGCCCAAATTTCTACAGTATGATAAGGCTCCGCCCTTCAACAAAACAGTATGGCGATATTTAAGGGTGGTCACAACGCCACCTGGTGGGAACACCTAGTGGCTATTTTTTTTTTTTTTTTGCATTTTCAGGCCTTTTATTTTACCAAACTTGTTTTAGGGTGTTCAACTTGGTGACTTAAACTAAAATCGCTCAACATCATCCAGACAAGTGGGCCATCAAAAGTTGTTGAAAGTTTTCTAGAATATTAAACGGGGTTGCCGTAGCAATGCTCCGATTTTGGGTTCCTTTTCAGTGGAGCATTTATCTCCATTTTCAGGCCTTATGCTTTAACGAACTCCTCCTAAAGATTTCGTAAGATCTACATTATGTTTGGTGAGTTCATCTTAAAGAATCTGATGTTAAATTGTGAAGCCTTTGGGTTTTTGTTAATGGCCGTGTTTGTAGTGGCACCCTAAATTTCGATCATTCACCACAGGACACCAAATTGTCACATCTCAAATTTACATTGTCCAGTCTGTCCTAAACTTCATATGCATGATGAATGTGTGAGTCTGAGCACGTATATGTACCAACATTGTGTCCCACTCAAAACGCCACCTAGTGGGAACAGGAAATGAGCATGAAGCTGATAATCATCATTGCATGAGCATGAGAATTTTTATTATATACAGCAGGATGACATATAATTAGCAGGTACTTGCCAATGCCACTTAGTGGGCATATTAGACATCCAGTGGCCAAACGACACAACATCCAAGGAGCCTACCAGCCTCAAAACATTCAGGGGACCCCGTGACCCTCTGGACCCTAAAAACTGTGAACCATGTCATGGCTCAAATGCATCGCAGCTCGATGTGCTCTTGGCTGCGAGAGCCTTACCATCGCTGCTTGCAGCTTTAATTACTTTTGATTTTGAGCCCTTAGAATGTCATAAATCCAGCAGATATCCACATGAAAGTTAAGCTATTTTAAAACCTGCATACAAATCAGTTTTACAGCCACAATCTAAAGTCAGGAGTCACAATTTAAAGACAAATCAGTTTTCCCTCTGAGCAGCTGTGAGCATCAGTGTGATGATCCATAACAGCCTGAATGAACTTCAGGAGTTTGATGTCTGTGATGCACAGAAGCAGAAACCAGGAGGAACCTGGATGTTTTATCTGTTTCTAATAATTTAATATGCAGTCTGGGTAAAAATGCTTTCTGGGTAAACTTCATATCAGGCCAAGTTTGAGCACATAAAAGGTCTCCTTTTATCTACATCATGGATCGTCTTCTAGCTTCGTTCTGGGTCAGAATGATCAGATTTCTCAAGTTTCTTTTAGGATGTTTTGATTTGAGCATTTTTCTGATATAATTCAGTCCAGTGATTTTCAGTCTTGGGGTTAGGCCCTCCATCACATGATTAACAGGAAACTGAACAGCAAAGAAACACACTTTTTAAATCATAGATAAAATGCTTATTTCCTGTTTTCTGGAGTTGAGCAGTAAAAGTACTACAGTATCAGTATTTCCTCTGAAAGTATTCTTTTATCACTTTTTCCACAATAAAAGCATTAAACAACCAAACAGAAATAAAACGTTCAGTCTCATTAAGTGAAGTAGAAATAACTGATTAATCTTTTTAATAAAATAATAAATAAAATAAATAAAATTATTTAATTAAAATTTTAAGACGTTCATTATTCAAACATTTTCAGAATATATAATTAATCATTTAGAAACATGGATATAAAAACCTACCTCGGCACATTTGATTTGTACATGATTTTCTCCTCCCAGAAACCAGCCTTCTTCATCGGTTATTGATTCATTTATTGATAGTGATTTTTTTATTGATTAATGCTTCTTATTTGTTGATATTGGAGTCATTCACTGATGTTTCTGTTTCAGTCGAGTCTCAGTAGAATCTGTTTCTGCTTCTCTGTCTGTGTCTTTTTTCTTCTTCTGATTAAATTTTGTTATTAATGTAGCGCCGTCATTTTTTCCTCCTGAAGCCTGTTAATTAGGCTGGAGGGCTCCACAGGGATTAGAGCCTGGAGAGCTTTTTAATTTCACACACAAACTCAGCAGCTGCCGGCAAATTAACGCCAGCCGGCCAAAGAGCCACTGCAGACCAGAGCTGACACCAGAAACCAGGCCTTCAAAACCAGTCTGTCTGCCTTTAAATAGAAGCTGTCCACACATTAAGACCAGGCAGTGAGAGAGCTTACATCAGGCCTCCAATCCAGTTTTACAAAACCACATGTCTAAAACCACCAGTCTAGGCCTTCAAACCAGCCAGTTGAACCAGTCCTCTAAACTAGTACTTCACACCAGTGCTCAGAACTAGACCACTGATCCCAGTCCAGGAAACCAGATATCCAAAGCAGATTTTCACCTGTGACCTTCCAACCTTGAAGCCAGAATAACTTTAACCTTTTGGACTAAAAAGCTCACCTGCTCAGCTGGGTGAAGTGTGAACAGGTAGAGGAACTCTCTGAGATAGACCCAGACATGTTTCCATCAAGTTGATTGATTATTGATTATTATATTTGATGGATAAAAATTTTAGATGTGTGTGGACTAAAGAGTATACATGGCTCTGAATGATACTGAAGTACTTGAGTAAATGTACTCAGTTACTTCCACAGTTAGTACAGTAACAGGATGTTGAAAGTCGAGGAGTGGGAAAAGGAGGAGGAGCTGTTCATCTACTCTTCACCCCCAATGCTCCTCCTCCTGATAATTAAAGTTTCCTCTCATTCTCACCTCCACATCCTGAGCCCTCCTCCTCTCCCTCGTTTGTTGACCTTCACTCCTCATGTTAAAGGTCAAAGTAGTTCCTTTCATTTACCCCCCTCATCTCCTCCTCTTCACCCTGTGCCTGTCTCACCTCCACCTCCTGTCCTGTTGCTCCTCCATGCTAATTAAAGATTGCTCCCCTCTTTGGTGGTAAAGGTCCGGGCGGGTTCCTTTTATTACCTCCTCCCCCGTCCTCCCTTTTCGGTTGACCTTAACTCGTCATGTTAAAGGTCAGAGCGGCGTCGCTCCCGCCTGCTCATTGCCTCATTTGGAAATTATTCTGATTAATAAGTCGGGCGGCTCTTTTGAAGAGTCTCCTCCGGCCCGGCTGGAGAAGGCACATATTGACTCTCTGGGTTTGGTTCCTCTTTTGATGTCTCACTTTAAACTCTCAGACCTCGAGGGCTTTAATTAGCATAGAGGAGGAGGAGGAGAAGGAGGAGGAGGTCAGGATCAGGCCTGTAATCCCCACTGGAGTCGACCTCCACACAGTTTGACCAAAGACACAGCAAGACCTAGCGTTCTGCCACCGCTGGTGCACAGGTTTGATTCCTGCAGCAGAGTCACAAAGGAGGAGGAGTTTTTTTCTTTTGCCCTGTCAGACTTGTTGTCTCAGCAACTAATTTCATTGGTTAAAAGAAGATCACGCTAATAACAGGATAGTAAAATAATTTGATTTAAAAATAATAAACTTTATTTAAAGCATGTTTGTGAAGCACAGCTCTTCACAGAAAGTTACAGATGAGATTTAAAAGAATAAAACAGGAAATTAGGTAATCTCAGAGAATGAAAACAGGAAGCAGGCGGTCCCAACTTCTGATTTATTTCCTGTGATTTTAAATCTGGACTCAGAGAGAATGGTCCTCAGAATCTTTACAGGGTTTGAAATCAGACCGGCATCAAACCGCTAATGAGGGGAGCACTTTCTAAACCTGTTCACTGAGCCCGCTGCTCTCTGAGGACTCGCCATTTCCTGTCCACGGATCTGATCACTTCAAACACAGGAATAACAATGAAAACCATGAACTGAAATTCAGTCCAGAACTGAAAGCATGACCCCGATAGCTCCCTCCACCTGCACACTGATGCTGGCTCGTCGGTCGGTTTGTTCCATCTAATATCAGAAGTACACTGACGTTCACATCTGCAGGAAGTAGATTTGCTTGCATTATCAGATGAACACTTTTTTATTATTTTTACTGTAACCTGAAAGTTGCAGTTTTTACTGACATTTGCTCTGCAATAAGCTCCAGCTCCATCGCTTCATCGGGCGTTTTCATACAGCCCAAAAGGTCTTCTGGCCTCCGCCTCAAATCCGTCATCCATGTTTAGTTCACCATGTTGGCATTACCCACCTTCTGACAGGTGAGGTGAGTCAGGCTGATGACTGCATCCTCCTCGTTGTCCTTAATGGTTGAATAGTAAGAAAGTGACCTACTTCCATTTCCTCACCTCTTTTCTTTGACCTCTATAAAAACCGTGAGGACAGGAAGGAAAGGCATGAACGAGAACTTATGAGAATTCTGAAGTCAAATGTCATTTCAGGTATCGGTTACTTCATTTGCTCCTCCTACGTCACCCCACGTCATATAAATGGGAGTCACAGGGAAGAAAATCAAAGGAACATGCAGTCTAAAAATGAGATAAAATTAATTTTCTTCTGTGTTCCTGCTGCAGAGTCGAACCAGAGGAACTTCCTCCTCCTCCTTGTTTAGGATTTCTTCATCACTTATCCCAGCTGACCCAAAGTAAACATTAAGCCATGACATTACTGATGCAGACTGAGCTATAGAGAACTTTAAACACACTGATGTAGGTAATATAGCTTGGAATCTGGATTATTGAGCATAGACTTTGGCAGTTGATGATGTCACTTCCTGTGTTGTTGCCTTTTCCATGCAGATTAAAGCGTGTCCTCTTTCTCTTTCCCTCACTGGTTCTCTGACTTCTCACTAACATGTCTAATCCTCATCATTACCGTTAATTTATGAAGCTCAACAAATGCAGAAATCCCCCTCTGATTCCCACAATGCACCTGTAAACCCCTCCTCATTACACGTTGTGTTGACACTTGTTAGAGTTAATTAGTCCATTAGTTAATTAATCCTTTATTTGAACAGGAAGTGTCACTGAGAGCTGCAGCTTGATCTCTTTGTGAGCGTGTGCAGTTAAAGCACAAACACATGGTTAGATCAACCAATCAGAGTGTGGCTCCTAGAAACCTCAGGCGTAGCTAATGTAACTGCTTCTCTGCTGCTGATGTGGACTGAAATCAGCTGATTATGTCTGACTGATGTGTGCTTCATCCAATCAGGAGCTGCTGAGGCTGCAGAGGGAGAGAGACACTGCTCTGGAGGACCGAAAGCGGCTGGAGGCTGAAATTCAGGCACTACGAGCCAATCACAGGTCAGCACACATCAGCCTCAGCTGCTGAATTTAGTGCAGTGAACAGAAGGACCAACGCCTTGTCAGACAGGATGTGATGACCAAAGTGACAAAAAGCAAAACTGAACTTATTTCTAGTTTGTATTTATTTTTATCCTTATTTTACTGCAAGAAGCTCAGCTAGTAGGCTTCTGGATCACATGTTCCAGAGTTTTAACACTTGATCAGTGGATTCATACAGACTGACAGTAACAGGGAGTCAACAGTTCAGCTCAAATACAGGCTGAGGTCTTCGTGCATGGCCATGTGCACGTTGGTGGGCTGTTGGCAGGATTACTGTCTGATAACCCAGCTGTGATCTAAGTCACATTGACATGAACACGAACAGCTCGGTGGATCTCTCTGGTGCTTCACCTACCAGCTGGTTCTTCCTGTCTGCATGTTCTCCCTGTTCCTGCATGGGTTCTCCAGCTTCCTCCCACAGTCCAAACACATGCAACTGTCACAGTTTGGGCTGTGTGGTGAGGGAAGGACCCAAGAGCAGGACACGGGAAACTCAGAGTAACTTAAAACTGCTTTATTTGCAGGGAAGGGAAAACTAAACACGAAGTACAAACGAAACTCAACCAGGCTGAAACAAAAGGTGACACCAAACTTGGGAGAACGAAAGGCAAACAAACTCTAAACTGGGAAAACTAACACACAGCAACGGGGGGGTAACATTGACAAGGAAACACTGACGATGACGCAACAAAGAACATAGACAAACAATAGACACATGAGGTAATCAGGGCAAGTGGACACAGCAGGGAACACAGGTGACTCGAATGAAACTAATCACACAGGAAGCAATACTAAACACAAAAGACAAGGAACATGAGACTGTCAAAGTAACACAGGAAGTGGCAAACCAT
>VOQJ01031600.1:3508-14851 GCA_015052665.1 Apistogramma diplotaenia
CACTGCTTCAAAGAGGCCTGTAGACAGAGTAAAGAAAACTCCAGCTCAAGCCCCTCGATTGTTTCTTGTTTGTTTCAAGACACATGTAAAATAATTTAAGACACTGAAAGGATTGAAAGCAAGCTGAAAGTGGAAACAGCAGAGAGAAAAGAATTTTGGCAACAGACAAAATATAGTCATCTCTTGGCAGGATTTTGAGACATAATTTCTCAGCCACCTTTATCCTCCTTCGCAGAGCATTACTGATGTGTCACTGTGAGTCTGCCCTCTCCCTCACTCAGAGCGATGCTGAATACACATGTGCTTAGCACAGTCGGGGCTGAAGAACAGCCGGTTATGCGGTGACATTATAAAGTATCATAAGTAATATTAATGTTATCATTTCCTTAAGCTAGAAGCCCAAAATGTGCTGCTAAATCTGCCCTGCAGCGTCCCTGGATGTGTTTAAATAATAACTAAACTATGAGTCAAAATACCCATTAAACACTGAGGAAATGTGCACAAATATTGTAGAGTAAGCTTTGTGGATCAGTTTTCTTCTCTTTTTCACAAATTTGTGTTTTCATTCAGATTGAAGGACTAAAGAAGCCTTTCAGTGTGCAAACACAGTGTTTTATTGTGTATTTTGAATTACGCTACCTCTTTATATGTGTTTTTGTGCTTCTGGCCAGCTTAAATTTTCCACTCCACAATAAAGCTCTGTTATGCACACACTTTTCATTAGTGGGTTTTAAAACTACTTAAGAATATCAATCATGCTCGAGCACACCGTCTACTGCAGAAAAATGGAAGCAGTGCTAAATTAAGATCAGTGACGTTTAGAATGTTTTTTGGCTTTTCCTCTGCAACACGGTGACTGCTTTAAATGTTACAAAAGTAAACAGCTGTGACGGATAGGCTCAGCCAGTGTAGTAATAAGTAACTGATATTGTTCCTCTTGGCCTATGGTGCCGCTTTCACAATGTAGAACAAAGGTGAGGGTGTGGTAAAAGACTTGCTAGACCTGTGACAAACAGCCAGTTTGAAATCACACTGTGGAATTACCAAATAAGCACTTTCACAAACGTGGTGCATTTCACTGTGCTGTGAAATCAGTTTTCATAACACATGCATGAAAAGATCTCCGGCCATCCAGTAAAGCCAAGCATTGGACTGCACACACCTTACTGTAAATCCACGACAGCAGCATTTCAGCAGCATATCACTGTGCACCGTGATAGTTCAGTGACTATTTTACTCAGCATCAACATAAAAAACATTCTCTAGTATGTTGAAGATACTTTACATAATTAAACACAAGGTTCAAAGTCCAAGTCTGTGTGTGAGAGAGTGTTTGAAACAGGATTTTAATGTAAGAGGTGTGTCCTATAATAATGCCAGCTTTTCAAACATGCAGTTCATGCAGCAAACCTAAAATAATACATTTAACTAAAACGTTGCACATAGAAAATCAAAGATTCTGTACAATGTGATCATGCTCATTCGTCTCCTTTTGATGCAATCCGATTGCTACCTCACGCGCATCACATTTCCCTCCCAGTGAAAACATCCGCTCTCTTACCACGTGAATTACTGTCCTGAAATAGGCATCCAGCATCATCATTTTCCACGGCTGCTGGATGGCATCAGGCAGCGGGGTGTAAATGTAATAAGCAACTGCCAGCGTTAATGACACAGTAACTATGAGTGATAGCAGCCTCATCTTGCAGCTGTAGGATGATGTTTCCTCAGTTACTCACTGGGCGGATGATTGAGATCTACTCCGCCGCCTGAAGCTGGCTGACTCTTAACTCGCAGCTGGAGCTCGGCACCAAACTTCCGCTGAAACTCTTCAAAAAAAAAAAATAAGACGACGTTTTGAAAGTGATGGTTGTTTTAAAAAAATGTTTTGAGTGATCTGTGTCAGTCACATAATTTTGTAAATGGCAATAGCTATAGCTACACCTGGTCATGGTCGGTAGGCTAGTCTATTTCACTAAAATTCAACCTCGTAAATGATGAAAAGGCTAACCCATTTTCTGTAATGCGCTGAGCTTGACACGAATAGCGCTTTTATTTTGAAAGATGGGTGGCAACAGCAACGAGTGGACACCTGGGAAATGGAGTGTTTTTGTAACAGCTGTAGGCGTGTGTAGTGCTGTATTACATTTATGTGACCACCGTGAGGCACAATGGAGCTGCAGACTTTGCCCTTTGCGTTACAGTAGCGTGGGGCACTAATGGAATTTAATCACATTTTAGAGGACGAAAAACAACACAATGTTATAATTAATTTATTAATTATTTTAGGCCCAATCGAACCAACTAAACTAAAGCTACAAATGAACAGAGTACGGCATGGAAGTGCTGCAAAAAGAAGTAAATGTGCTATGTAAACACAGTAGATTAGTCCTGCAGGAGCTTTGTTGAACCCTCTGGATGCGTAAAGTCTGGAGTTGAGTCATGGTCCTGTTCATATCAAGAGCTTTTCACGTTCAGACATCAATGTGAGACCCAAGTCTCACTGGAAGGAATTAGTGGTGCAGTCTATGGGTTTTAGCTAAAAGGATCAAGTGCCAATTATTACTATTGGGTTAGTATTTCTTGACTGCTTGTCTGTGTATGTTCAGTCATCCAGGTCATGGTAGTCTCTGGAGCTTGAAAAAGGCGACTGTACTGAAGACCTATTCATGTCTCATCCAAAAGCCTTCTTCAGTTCTAAAACCAAGTGGTGGAGAGTCTCAGATGGGGGTATCCCCTGGACCCTCAAGGCGACTGCTTGTTGTTGGCGCTCTATAAATAAAATTGAATTGAATTGGACTGTGTGGCTTTTAATCCCATCACAGCAATGATTTTATACACAAAATATGGCTTCAGAAAGAGAGGAAGTGGACATAATCCCCATTCACAATTCAATCTTTAACCAA
This sequence comes from Apistogramma diplotaenia, assembly GCA_015052665.1. Classification (NCBI taxonomy): domain Eukaryota; kingdom Metazoa; phylum Chordata; class Actinopteri; order Cichliformes; family Cichlidae; genus Apistogramma; species Apistogramma diplotaenia. Next base: position 6,415 of record VOQJ01031600.1, read on the forward strand.
CATAGTATGTATCTTAGAACACCAAAGCTGCAGCTAATTATGGATCACAATGACAGAAAGGTCCAGTACAGTAAACAGCACCAGAGCTCACAAAGCTGACTGGGCAAAGAATCTTCCCCTTTCTCTCTTTCACTTTCTCTGCTATATAACGTTCGGCCTCTTCCCACGGTTTAATTTTTAAATGTCCACTGTCCGTCCCTGGTGGCCTGGCGTGAGAATGTAAACAAACATCAGTAGGATGAGGATCTGACCTCTGCGCTGAGCTGATTTTTCCAAAACATAGTAGCAAGACCACCTGACCGTGTCAGCTTAGCCTCTTGGAAGACCAGAGAGGGGTTGGCAAGGTGGCTGCAGGAGGTCATACAGAAAAGCTGATTAGTACACAGGGAAGCAGCAGATCAGCCTACTTGCTCCTCCAAAGCTCATTAATTAACACACTGTCGAACCAAAGTGAGAAAATGACAGGCTGTGGTTTTATTCCCTCAGTATGCTCTCATTCTGTCTTCGTTGCTAATTATGACCTCTTTCTCGCATTGTACTTTCACATTTTTTTGTTCCAAATAACCATTTCTGTTACTGCTGCATTATAGTATAACCACCTTGTATGAACCATTTCATCTATGCTTTACAAACCCACCTTACAATGTAACAGAAGGTACAGGCAGAACACAAAATGGGAGGCTTTTAATGGCGATTTTGTTGAAACATCACACTGAGAATATGCACGAACATATTGCGTTGCAGAATCAGTTTGAGATATATATTTTTGTAAGTCATGGTAATTTGATACAGTTGCACGTAGTTAAGTCTGAATGCATCTTCTGTTATTTATGATGCACCTTTTTTTTTTTGCAGTCATCTTGACATCCTAAATCCTGCAGTATCAGTGTCAGTGTTTCACTCTCCGCAGATCACATTAAGCCAGACACAGATGCCACACTTGCTCACTTTCCAAAAATCCCTTTGAATGAGGGTGTCAGCGGAAAGCTTAAATTGTAAGTGTGACATATGCACTTTTGTATGTGTGTGTGTGTGTGTTCACAAACGTGTTGTATAAAGAGTGTACATTAAAATTCCCTTTTACTGCCCCCTTTCTCCCTCCTGTTTGTTGGCTTGGCGTCTCCCGCCAGTCTGTGGTATGGAGGGCAGAGAGAGGGCCCCTCTCTTGTGTCACTGACTGGAATTACACTTATGGTCATATAACATGACTAAATGCATGAGGCACTAATGGAGGTTTTCCATTTCAGGGAGTCCTGCCTCATTGCTCAGCCTGGGTCTGACACTGCCTTTAGCTATATATGAGAATTCTGGTAGCTGGCTCTATTATACTTAAAATCCTGCAGTTAAACTTAAATTATTTTGTTTAACAAGTTGTGTGAAAAGATGGTTTGTATAGCAACCTGCTACAAGTACTTGGAACTGTTGTCAAGACAATGCGCAAGTGGTGTTTCTGTCACATGAGTCTATCTCAAGCACAGTTGCATTCAGTATCTTGAACAGGATATTTTTGACTTCACTCCTCCTTAATTTTGAAATGTGATTCAGGCGAGGATAAAGCTCCTCCTGCAAAGATCACTTACAGGATGCTGACATGGCTGTGTGTTTGGAATCAGGAATGTTGTCCCTTTAACACGCCGGAGAGAGAAACAGTTCATCAGTGATGCTGATGGGACCCGGATGACACAAGTGAGTGGATTCACATGTGTGTACTTAAAACCTGTTCCTGTGTGAGTGTTTTGCAGTAGTGAGTCCATTAGGATCCATCTCTGAGTCCATGACAAAATTCCATAAAAGGAGAATAAAAAATTTTGTTTCGTCTCATATTTTATCATTTATTTATTTCGGGAAATACAGCAGAATTTATCTGATTAGATCTCTTCACTTTTAAACTTGGGTGGAGCATAGTTCAGATCCTCTTGAGACAGATAAATATTAGAGTGAATGAAGACTGAATTCCATGTGTCTTCAATCATTTGACTATAACAGAGTAACGCTTAATTTAAAAACCTGTCAAATCATCTGCCATGAAAACTGAGGTTTTCCAAACAGGATCCTTTGTTCTTTCACGATTCTGCAGATGAAACTCTTCACGCCACCAGTGGAAAGATTTATAACCAGTTCAGTCAAAGGAAAGGATGTTGAAATATTTGAAGCATGATAAATATAAGGTATGACAGCAGCCCTTCTTTGTAAAGGAGGAAACCTCAAGTGACAGTTATTGCTGACAGGAACCATAATATTAGGGAATTAGGAGGATGGATTTTCTTATATTCTTATGCCATTAAGCAGCACTGGAAGGACACAAGTCACTGAGACAGAGTAATTCTGGAATATGCAATAGCAATCAACAGTGCAGATTCACTGTTGCTCTTCAAAAGATCAACCCTCTTAAGAAGGAGGCATGCTCTGCTGCAACTACTGCAGAAACTGTGTTACAGTGGAAACACCACACACTTCTGTTGTGGTGTTGGTTATGCTACTGATCCATTTTAAGCTGCCATTGCTTTAAGATTAAATAGTTTCCCATGCTTTAAAACTGGAATAATCAATGAATTATGAGATTTGACATGCACACTTGCATGTGGTGGCATTAATATATTATGGAATTCAGGAATGCCATGGACATAGGGCCAGTTGGTGGTCACTATGCTTCAGCTGCAATGCCGACTATTTCTGAAATGACGAACAACGATCTGATGTTATTCTGTCTTCCACTAAGCAAGGTGTCACATCTGAAAGAACGGCAACAGAAGCAGCAGGCTCATGTTTTCATCATGCTGTCGATGTGGGGCGTTCGAGTGCACAGTGTTCTTAATTAACTGAATAACTGACTATTTGCTCTGCTGGTGATGAAAGACTGACATCATCTGAGCAACGTGGAACCATTTCATTATTAATTCTTCATCTGTTGCAGTTTTTCTACTCTTATCAGCACATGACTTGAATATTGGTTTATCTGGGTTTTCAGCTAAATGAAGCAGAAGCACCAGAGAGTGGCTTTTAACATACTGATTGTTCTGCTACTTGTTTATTACAGTATATGCTGAACAATTGCATTAATATTAAACACAAAATGTAATGTGTAATCTGTTGTAGATTTGCTGCTGTACTTGCAATCATTGTCATTTTGCATGGCAGGCCACAAGTTAAGCTTTGGCTGTTGGATGGATGGCCTCACATTTGACTCTAGTATACTTTGGTACACAGAGTTCATGGTCAACTCAATGGCTGCAAGGTGCCCAGGTCCTATGACTGCAAAACAAATCATCGCCCCTACACAACTGTGCTTGACAGTTGGTATGAGGTGTTTGTGCTGATACGCTGTTTGGTTTCTGCCAAACATGGCCCTGTGCATAACGGCCAAACATGTCATCAAACATTTGGACTTGCCTGTCCAAAGGACATTATTCCAGAAGTCTTGTTTATTGTTCAAATGCAATTTTGCAAATCTGAACTGTACTACTATGTTCTTTTTATAGAGAAGAGGCTTACTGCTGACAGCTCCATACTTGCAGACTATGTTTTTGAGTTGTACTGCCGTGAACTTTACCATTTAACATGCTAAATGAGCCCTGTAGAGTCTGAGATGCAGCTCTTGGGCTTTTGCACAGTATGATCTTGATGTGAATTTTCTGGGTTGTCCACTCCTGGGAAGATTGTGGCATTGTGTTTAATCTGAATCAATTAGGCAAAAGGAGTCAGAAGACACAGAGGCTAATTCTTAGCCCCATAACATATGAATCAGCGCTGTATTGTGGGTCATTTCCACGTCTCGTGATGTTCGTAGAAAAAGGAGAGAATGCTAACGTGCCATCAGTCATCATTCAAATTTCTTTGCAATTTGGATGGATGGTATTAAAATTACAATGCATATTTAAAAAGAAATGTAATTTTAACAAGGTCACATGGTAAATGGACAGGTGCTTCTATTGCACCATTCTACTCAAAGCGCCTTCTCCTACAATTCTCATTCTCCCAATCACACACACACACAGACACGCACGCACGCACGCACGCACGCACGCACACACACACACACACACACACACACACACTTGCCCTCAAACTCCAATGAATACATTGGGGTAACTTGGGGTTCAGTATGTTGCACATGGGCAGCAGAAACTGGGAATCGATCCATTGACCTTTTCACTTGGTGGATTACCCACTCTGCCACCTTACACTTCCCACACAACCTTTATTGCTTCAGACCAGCAAACTATCAGAACCTCTGCTTTTATAAAAGTGCTCACACTTGCTGATGATCACTTAATTAAATGCATTTGATTAGCAGCACCTTTAGTGCTACTTACCCTCTGAATTTCCAAGGTGTGAAGGTGTGGTAAGTTTTTCACAGGTCTGCATAGAGTTTTTTTTTATTTTTATCTTCACGTGTTGATGATATGATATTGGTATATGTGCTCCGAACATTCATGACAGTTACAGCAGTTTTCCACAGGAATCTGTGCAGGGCTGTGGAAAGTTTTCTCTTTCAAATGACTATTTATCTTCACAAGAGTCACATACACATGTATAAAGGTATTTGAAACACAATTTAAAAAATGAAATAAAAAATACAGATAAAATAATTACAGTTATACTTATCTTGGAGAGACACGCCTCCCCTATATAGGAGTCTGCATCTTTTCCCTGTTCTGTATCTACACTGTAAATAGTGTGCAGTTGTTCAGAACAGACTTGTTGCCCCCTAAGTCTGTTATTGGTTACTTATTTTTTTATCCATGTTTTTATGTGCCGCATGAATTACCCACACAAAACAGTCAGGGGGAAAGGCAGGCTCTGTCAAATGATGAATTAAACTAAAATCTTGGTTTACTATAAATGATAAAATGAGGAGGACTGATGATCTGATTCCTGCCAGGTTTGGTAATTTATTTCATTTCTGGAAATGTGATCATACACTCATCACTAGTTTCATAATTTGTAAGACTCCCCCATTCATTTTCAGGTCTTTCCACCCACTAATAGCCAACTCATTTCTAGTTTCTGTCAGACTCAGGTTTTCCGTTGGTCTCCTGGGGATCCTGGACTAAAGAAAGCAGATGGTATAGTCCTTCCACTGCAGCCAGTAGTAGACAGCACATGAGTTTCCTCTGTTTATGCCTACCACAGTTTGGAAAAAGCATCAGGCTGGCAGTTGGCCTGGGCAGAGATGGATCAGGGGTCAAGTGTCACACTGATGTGGGCAGCTGCATGCCTCAGCCCTGACCTTTAACCTGGGCCTGCACGTGGACAGTCTTGTACTGTTACGTAGAGGAGAAATGCAGCTGTTTAACCAAACAACCACCTCAGCATGACTCTTTGATGGAAACGGTGGTAAATATGAGCAACCACATTAGAGACAATGCAGCAGAGCAACAAGGCAGCAGGGATTAACATAGCATCTATGATTAAACGGCCATTAAAACATGCAGCTAAACATGCGTGCACACATGACCTCCCACTTCCTCCCTGCCATATTCAGCCAACGCCCCATCAGACTCCCACGAGCTTCTCTCTGGTCTAAATGGGATCCTGATGTTCTGTTAAAGAAACCCCCACACCCACTCCCTGCCCCGCGTCCCCTTTAGCCAGAACCAAGGCTGTTAAATGCGGTTTTGCACTCCTCCCCTGATCCTCAGCTGCTGCAGAGCGACGTTGACAAGAGGCAGCTGTTGTTGTGGTGAGAGGGTGTGAGTGATGCAGTAGGCAGCAACCAGAGGAGATACATAGATAAACTGGCAGATAACCAGACATATGGCTGGGGTCACCTTCAGCGTGCACGCATTAAATATGTGAGCGATTGTCTTTTTATCGGCACATAGGTCTGGGCTTGCGGCTTGTTGGGGTTTCTATTAGCAGATTAACATGCAAGGATGAGAACATTTGGAAACAGGAGCTGCAGTTGAGGACCTTGACATGTTGAGAAGCTGCAGAACGTCTGCACACAAGACAGGAAGGGGGTGTCTGGGTCGAGAGCTGGGAGCCAGTTTAGACAACTGGTATCTTGTAACACCCTAATAAAACTTTTCCCTTCTTGCTAACGTTTCCCTGTGGAGACAAGACCCAAAGTGAGATGCATTGTTTGACAAGCCTGCTGATAATGAGGGTGCACGCAAGCGCACATACACACACACACACACACACACACACACACACACACAGAGGTAATTTTGAGGCAGACAGGCTCACAGTGTAAAATACATGTGCAGTAAGCATTTTATTAACTCTGGTTGGTAATAATTCCAACTGTCTGCCTGATTTAGGTCTGAATAGCTGAATGTACCATGTGTGCCCTGGGGGGGTGACCCCGTTGTCCTTGGCTTTATATGTGATGCTGTATTTCTGGTGTCTGTTGCTTTCAGCAGAAGCTCAGATCCAGGTGTCCAGTCCTTAAGGCAAAGTTCTCATGTGCAGCACGTATATGTAGTTTATCTGTGCTGGTGTGTGAGGTGCTGAGTGACACTCCCTGTTCCATTTTGTCAGGATGTGTCAACACGCTCACTGCTTTTTCTTTTTATCCCTCTACCCCTCTCTCCCTCCTCTCTTTTCAGCTCTGTTGCAGTTCTCACAAAGAAGACAGTTTCTTTTACAGTTTTTTTCTTTATCTTAGTCAAGATGCTATTCTTTTTTCAAGGCTAAAGCAACCACTCTGCACCGATTTCACCCACAAAGATTAAACAGAACTTGAACAAGACTTAAAAGAAGAAAACGCCTAAATGGTCAGTTCATACACAAAGACAAGGAACACATTCATTCACTTGTGAGTAGTGACAGATTATTTTGTTGTTGGCCCAAATGTCCTTGAACGCACTAAATATCTGTTCTTAGCTTGTTTGCTAAACCAGCTAATGCTAAAAGCTAAATTAGATAAGAAACTTAACCTAATAAGTGAGCATTGCAGGTTAGTATGCCAAAACTCATCTTCTGGAGACAATTTTAAACACTTTGTTACACAAATGATTCATGATTAAATCCATTCAATTCATCCATCTCTAAGAAAATTAATGGATATGATGAAGTACATTACCATCCAAAAGTATTGGAACAGTGAGGCCAATCCCTTTATTTTTGCTATAGACTGAAAACATTTGGGTTTGACATGAAAATAACCGATGTGACACAAAAGATCGACATCTCAGCTTTTCTTTCCAGGTATTTACATCTGGCTCATAAGATAGCAGCTTTTGTCTGAACCCACTCATTTTTCTTGTGAACCAAAGTGTTGGAACACGTGACTGATGGGAGTGTTTTCTTGCCTCATATTGTTCCCCTGCCAGAGTACACCTTGGATGATTCAGTGGAGAACATCTGCTTCATTCTCCTGGCTTCTGTCTCTCTGGTATACCTCTTCAGGCGGTTAGCTAAGGCTGTGAGTCTTTGCTTGGCAGTCTCTATGGCCTCAGGTATGGACAGCCTGTTGTACTTTTTAGGCACCCCTTTCTTCATCGCACCTTTCTGCAATTCTGATAATTGGCTAACTTCCCTCTGTCTTGCTTTGATTATTGGAGCCTGATACCCAATGTTGCAGTGTGGGGATGATGATATCTCCCACTGACCTTTTGTTCTGGCTTCGTACTGTACCTCATCAATCTCTAATTGCGATAGAGGTTGCTCCTTGCGAATGTTGGAACACTGAGCTACAATGGACAGCAGCTGTATAGCACAGTGGCAACATAACTGTGTTTGCAACGAGAGGTTAGGGGTTCGAGTCCCAGCCAGGGCCCAGCTCCAGTAGCCAAGCTACGCTAGCTAGGAATATGAACGATTGATAAAGTTGTACCTGCTCGGGAGTCGCCTGGATTAACAAGGTCTGTGTCAGGTATTGAGGAACCAGGGCTACTGATGCTAGTAGGAAAAGGTTTAAATGGACATGAGATGAGGATTGGGAATTACTGGAACACACACATATCTATATAGATATGTGGCTAAGAAGCATAGTATTTAATCACTAAATGCTTTTTTTATTTCTAATTTTGGTAAATTGAGACATTTAGCTTCCACCTTATTTTTGTTGCTCATTAGGTAGAAAAAATGTGGTCATCTTGATCACAAACAAAATAAAAGGTATTTAAAAAACCTCAGTCTCTGGGTAATTCTGCTCATCTCTTTCATCAAGGACTTACTGTGTAAGCTTTCTGAAATGTTTAAGGGACTTGTTGTCTCCCTGCCATAATGCTGAAATGGGCCCTCTAATTGAGTGAGAGTACTTATTTTTGTCCTATTGGCTGAACAAGGTACTGTCTCACACACACACACACACACACACACACACACAGTGGCTCCACTTGTCATATGATGCAAACCTTGTGATAGATGATGTTGTTACAGACACATTCCAGCAGGATTTGTTGGGGGATCTTAGGTGTGAAGCATGTGCTTTTGTGTGAGAGTGTATGTGAAGAGCCAGGCTCCTTTAAACCAATGTGTCTATCAG
>VOQJ01031603.1:13834-24343 GCA_015052665.1 Apistogramma diplotaenia
AGATCTACACTGTGAAACGCGCTCCACCAGATGTTTCAACACAGCGTGGACACACACACACACACACACACACACACACACACACACACACACACACACACACACACACACACACGACCTTTAAGTGCTCTTATCAGCGGCTGTCAGTTCCTGAATGTGTCATGAAAGGACCGAGTGTGAGTGGGTGGAAGTTTTTCCCTCCTATCTGGCCTCCGGCGCTCTCAGTAACAGGCATCATGACTGTAACGACAGCCTCTGCGTTCTGGCCTCAGCACGTACAGATGAAGTGATGCCCACAGCGCACAGAAGCCCCGCCCACCTTTGTGGATCTGCTGCTGCTGCTGATAAAACGCTGCAGCCGGTGGAGCTCCGGCCAATCCGGATGCAGCCGCACGCGAAGCCTGAAGCTGGCTGAACATGCTAACACACACAGTCAGCTAAAGCTTTGTAGATTATACAGTTTTCTGGTTGTTAAGCAGGTTGGAAAAAGTCAACTTTTTAAGCACACATTCCTACAAAATCCATCCGCACTTCGACATGTTGTCAGTTACTTTGTTACCAACTCCAGGACCAGTAAATGTAAACAGTAATTGAGGCAGCAGTCACGTGAGGTTTGGGATGATGTAGCTCTTTAGTAGCCTAACACCACAGGCTGTCCAACCAGTCGGATACACGACCACATCATTGACTATTCAACTCCCAGACTACAGCCATAGAAAACTGTGAATATTGTAATCAATCTTCAAACATTTTATCTTATCAACAATCAAAAGCCACAAAACTTTCAGCTCAATCACCGAACTGATGATAATCAGCCATAATTTGCATCGTTATACTGTTAAATACACGAGCACTGTTAAAGTTACACGTTTCTATGTTACTGATTCATTTACCTTCAGGATAAAGCAGGATGCAGCTGAAGGCGTTTCTGTCAGCGCCGTCGCTCCCTGACTGACCTCCAGACTGTCTGAAGGGCTGCTGCCTCTGCTGGGCGTCTGACTTGAAGTCCTCAGACAGAAACTGTGTCACAGGGAAAACGCTCCCTGGAAACACACACACCCGTCTCCATAATTCAGGTGAATAAATTAGAGCTGCTGTATTATTTAAGCGTGGCACAGTTGAACGGCCGGTGCCCCCCGCTGATCCAAATCTGTCACTTCACCTCACACTCCGCTCAGGGTGACAGGGCCCTTCTGGCCGGCCGGCCACACACACACACACACACACTACTGTATACAGTACTGTGACATGTACTGTCTGTGTGCCTTCTCTCTCCTAACAGGTGACCTCACCCTATTTAAGTTGTTTACTATCCTTTAGAACAGGCATGTCAAACTCGCGGGCCGCTTCCGGCCACGCCCCCTACTTCCGGCCGAGAATTGCTGTTAAAAATATGGTACAAATAGGTCCTGTTACTTTTTTGACATTGCACTTTCTCCTCCAGTTAAGAGGTTGAGCGGAATGTCAAAAAAGTAACTTAAAGGACCTATTTGTACCATATTTCTAACGCCAATTCTCGGCCGGAAGTAGGGGGCGTGGCCGGAAGCGGCCCGCGAGTTTGAGGCCCCGTTTACACGACAACGGAGTGAAAACGGTGCGTTTTGAAAACGGGGTCCAGAGTGGAGCGTTTCGAAAACGCACCGGCTTCCGTTTTCGTGTAAACGCAAACAACCTGCGCTGTTTGAAAACGGGGGCACTTGCACATGCGCACTATGGTTGCAACCGCCACAGTTTTCCGCACATGCGCGGACTCACGAGTACTTCGTGTGCTGCTGTTTAAACTTAACAGCCCTTCTTAAACAACATGTTCATTTGCTACACCATCATGTTGTGTCCTGCACAGTTACTGCGAGGCCGCACACGAGGCCGCGGATGCACAATGTGTGCGTAATGCCATGGAGGTCGACCGTGACCTGCAGCCTCTCACATAAAATAATAACTATCTCACAGACTGCAATGAGACTGAAGGGAAACGCATCCCGGGGAGCCTACTGAGTCCCTCCACGCATGCGCGTATTGCATACGTCAACTTGTGGCCTTGCAATGGCAACTACATTTGTTGTCGACGTTTGAAGCGGCTTCGTGTAAACGGGGGTCGTTTTCACTTCGTTGTCGTGTAAACGGGGCCTGACATGCCTGCTTTAGAAACTTTAGCTGACCTGAGTTCAGCGTTTGGCCTTTAAAATTGGTTACATTTTTTCACCTATTAAAAAAAAATACAATTAAATTAACAGCAAACTGCTAATTTAATTATTATTATTCTGATAGTAGTGACTGTTTACTCGCACACACGACGAAGACTGAAGAGCGAGGAGAACGAAGTGTTTTAATTTGAAAAGTGCAGCATTACACCGTGTGTTCCTGTCACCCTCTGATGTGTTTGACGCCTCAGGAATAAGAATGTAGCTTTGATGTGGTTGGAGATCATCGTGCTCGGGTGCATTCAGCCACTCTGCCATTATACGAGCAGACCAGAGGAGACAGACCCACTGTGGCTCAGGTCCAACGTCTCGTTTTCTCAGAAGGACCCGTGAAGACTTTTAATGTAAACGGCTGAAGAAGAAAAAACAAGAGAACCTCCCTTCAGGTCACCGGAGGACAGAGCGGGCCAGTGAATCTCAGCTGCTCTAGAAAGACGTTTCTTTGGCGTTTCCTGTGTTTAGGTTGGCCAGCGATCACTTTTCCCTTTGACTTGCTCTATTCTTCCCTTTCATTTCCTTTGGCGTTCTCTCATCTCCTATTTTTGTCTCATTTGAAATCTACATACGCCTTCCTTTCCTTCCCCTCTTTCTCTTAACCTTGTTCTCCCTCCTGTTGCACTCCTTATATTCCTCTCTGCAGCTCTTTTTTTCCCTAATCCACCCCGCCACCCCATCCTCCTCCCACCTCCCCATTTATATCCTCTCTCTCGGTGTGTATTGTGGCCATTTATGGGCAGTGTGCTCAGAGCTAAATCTCCCTCCAGCAGCCTCAAACACAAAGTCAACATTTCCCCAGGATTGAAGGTGGAACAGAGTCCTGCTGGCTCTGACACTATAAAGAGCTTCAAAGCTGATCCTTATAACCACGTTCCACCAAAATGTCTTTGGATAAGGACAAAGAGAAAAGATATCACTGAGGGAACACACTGGTTTCCACGCGGCGTTCTTGGCCTAAACATCAACAGGTAGAACAGCAGCTGTGAGAACCTTTGAACCATTTAGTCGGCACGCAGGCACCGGCCGGGCACCGATGATCCCGCTGCCCGTTCTCATTCCTGGAGGGGTCAAATAATCCTGCCGCTGGCGTGTGTCACAAGGTGCCTTTTGGCCACAATCATTTTCTAACCCCAAACACGGAGTGAGAGTAAAAACGTGAGTGAAAACCAAACAAATCCGACAGAAACGCATCCTGAACCGTCGTCTGCCCCACCACACCCACAACATGGATATTAGTCACTGCAGCAGCCAACACCAACTGTGTGAGAATAATCATAAATATTAACGATGTAATCTTTCGCATATGGTTCAGAAGCTACAGATGCAAACTGCAAACCGCCGCAGCCGCTCGTGTGCAGCGACAGTCAGCAGCCGTGTGTTGTGGAGCGCGTGCGATAAATAATGCAGAGGTTTGCCTACAAACACGTGTTTCCAAGATTCATGGGAAATGAGGCGTTGGGGATATCTGAGGTATATCTGATATATCCCAACATATCTGCTACCTGGAGAGCCTACAGAGACAGACTGGGTTACTGCATGATGGATGTGAAGAAAGCTGCAATTTTAACGCTGCTAAAGAAAAGATCCTACAAAGTGACATCATTTTGGGGTTATTAAATCTTAATTTTGTCATTAATCACATCGTCAAGCACCAATTACACGGGCACGTTCCCTCTGTAGCATGTCTCAGTTTGTCTCTGTGAGGCATTAACTCTATTTGTCATTCAGCTGCTGAGCAGAGGGAGATGAACAGAGAGCCAGTCAATGCAGCTGGACAATGGTTTGTCTGTTTGCTGTGTCACTTGTAGTCGTGCAGTCTGGAGTATCAGAGCGGCAATAAGAAGGAGCCAGTCAGTGACTGAGTGAAGTCTGTTTGTGCTGATGCATCAATTAACTGTGAGAAACCAGCCAAAGCTGCAAATATGTGACAGGCTGCTGCGAACCTGCATAAGTAGAAATTCGCGTAAACTGTTTACATTCAGTCCAGCCACAAGCTCACAGACTGATGCTCGTCAGCTTTGCTTTTATAGACGATTACAACCGGAATACAACCAGGTGGCAACCGGAGTCGAGTCTCCACAGGTTCTTCATTCACAACGCAGTCATTTCCTCTTCTTTCTATTAAGATCGCTGACTTCTTCAGTCTCTTTCTCTCTTATTTTTTACCTTCTTTCCAGCTCTTTGCCCTATTTTTATGCTTCCTTTACATTTGATGTTCCTCCTGAGGAGGAATTAAAACGCATTTTATAATTACTCGAGTCGAGTCTCCTTCCTCCGTCCTCCACTGCACTAATTCCATCAGTGCACCTCAAAGGGAAGCCGAACACGAGGACCAGTTGTAATTAAGTCGAGTGTCTCGGGGCTCTGCTCACCTGCTGCTTCGCTAAGCACTGCTGACACCCACTGAGGCCGGCCAATACTTCATTATGGTTTAAGTGAAAAAGAATCAATAGCAGCAAGCAGAGCAGTCAGGTCTGCGCGGGCCTCCGTCAGGCTCCTCCGTCAGGCTCCTCCGTCAGGCTCCTCCGTCAGGCATCAATCACAGACGGAGAGAAGATCCGGAGGAAAAAAGCTGAACAGCAGCGACGAGACGGCGCCTGGGCTGCAGAGCGCTGATAGAAGCAACGTTTGGTGATGACAACAACATGAGCCGAGTTGCACTGCGAGATGGAAGGAAAAAAAAGTGGTACTGAGGATTTTTAACTGCCTGGATCCTTTGCAGAGCAGAGATAAGATCATAAATGCAGGCAGAGGCAGCTGAGAGCTGCAGAGCAAAAGGACTTTTAAAGACACTGAATGTGTGTGAAGAATAGAAGCTTCGGTATGTAAAAGTGGGGTCAACAAATCCCGTGTTTTCCATCTCACACACAGAAGTTCCTCTCTCGCATTTGAAGTGGCTGAAAGTGTGACATCACTGAGTCAACAGAGCACAGGTGAGTCTTCCAGGAGCAGCAATGCAAACAGAAGCCGAGCACCTGCCTCCCCCGTCGCACCGAGAGCACCCGGCTCTGTTTATAGCTCCATTAATCCCGGCCCCACGTAGCTGGAAGCACAGACCTGTGAAATTTGAATTTCCTCATGAGGAAACTGGGTCACCGAAGCAGCCTGTTGTAATGTTGTATGTAAAACCAGATGTAACAGGAGGATTTGTGTCCATGGGAGCAGATTAGGAGTTATTTTAAACACATGCTGCCTTCCAGTGCAAAACGAGTCCGATCATACCGACAAAGAGCCGCTTTCACACAACAAAGTCAATGAAGAGGCACGTTAGAGGGACCTAAAGGTGCTCCGTCTCTGTGGCAAAATGATCAAAGTTATCAAACATCATCAGATTCTGCAGAAACCGACTCAAAACGGTCAAACAGCATCTGCACGATGCATGAAAACGAGGTCCTGCAGTAGACCTGCATTAGCTGCAGGAACCCGACCCCTCCCTGCCCATTGTGAGCAGGATAATAAGTCTCTTCACTGATGATGCCGTCCTTTCACACAGTGGTTTTCTCTATTAAAACACTGTGGTCATGAATGGAGGGCAGGACAAAGCAGAGCACAGAGAGTTTATCGCGTCCTTCCTGGTCTCAGTGAATGAAGGAGGAGATCCGGGTACATGTCCCATGTGGCGGGGCGGGCCGCTGCACCCTCCAGACGAGGGAAAGTAGACCATCAGCAGACAGATCAGGTAAAGGTAAAGGCAAAAAAAAAAACTGTTTCATTTAGCATGAAACGCTGTGGTTGTGAATGGAGGGCCGGACAAAGCAGAGCACAGTGAGCTCATCACATCCTTCCTGGTCTCAGTAAATGGATTTAGGCAAACGACTCCCAAAGTAACTGGAATAAAGAGCAGCTGATTAAACACATGTTGGCTAAATACAGTCCAGGCAAATATATTTATGCACCAATTTAGCGCAGCAAGCTTAACTTCGCTGTACAGCAAAATAGGAATGAATCTTTACCCATGAGGCCTTGCTTTGGTCACCCGGACTCTGCACGGAAGACATCGACTCATCTGCAAACACCGGCCGAGTCGTGCTTTCATGACACGTTACCGTAGCGATCACTGATTTCTCAGTAGCTCTGATGATGTTATATAACCTTGACAGCTTCTAATGGAAGAATTGATTAAAAGAACACAAGTACACATGGACAGTGTATATTAGTATATTATCTTATGAGAAAAACACCAGTCTGACTCCAAGGTTCACCCCAGAGAAAGTCACTGGGTTCAGAGTGGCACTTCTTTAGTCCTCCGTTAATATTTCCACCAGATTCTGGGAAAAATCCTCCCAGAAAACAGTCAAGATTCCCCAGGTATGAATGAATCACCGAGTGCGGCTGAAACAGAGCCCTTTTCAGCGGGCAGGTGCTGAAGAAATCATCCGGTTCCAAAAGTCTTTGAAACATCCGAGATGCACGACCTCCTCGTTCCGGAGCCGCCGAGCGGCTCGCCGAGCCTCCGGACTCATTCGGCCGTGATGGGAAGTAACACGACCGAACCTCCTCACTTTCAGGCGTAATTACCTGAGCAGACACTGAGGCCTCTGAGGTTTCCATGTGAATGAGGCTCCGCCACACTTAAACCATGCTAATCCAGATTACTGCCCGCTCGGGGCCGTTTCGCAGTGATGGAAATCCTATTACTACAACAGCTCTGTTCAGCCGTTAAAGTGTAATAAAAAGTTTGTTACAAAACTCTGAAAAATGACTGGTTTTGGTGGGGAGACCCGCAGTTATCTGTTAGCTCATCTGCTGTTATCTAAAAATTAGGACTTTATCCTGTTGAAGACAACTCTTTGATCTGCAGTTACCGGCAGGTCGCGCACTAGGCGGCCTTTTTAATGTAAAGTTCCTGTGTTCCCTGCAAGCCACTTTGTAACCCATCTTCTCCGTGTTGAACACCATCCGTTTTGTTGCTCTGCCTTTCAGTCAGGCATGAAACATAATTAAGTGCAGCAGTTTACAGCCACAGTGTTAAAGGCACTTTTATGGACAGCCTTTCTTAGGTTGATATTTACATGCACGATACCATCTATTAAAAATATCGACTGATGCGGGTTTAAAGATCTGCAGTTGTTTTGAAAACCTTTGCCAGCACGTGCACACAACCGCAGCCCCGTGTGCTTTTAGCCGGACCAGTTGGTGGTCCAGAGTGGTCGCTGCAGCAGTTAAATCAGCTTTGTGCTGTTACACAACAAGCAAGAATGACTCTCAGCAGAGGCCACACAGCGGCTGAGCTCGGTCCAAAAATGGCTATTCCGCGACAGAAAAAAGAAACATTCCTCAAATACTAAAGTACACAAGAACACTTCAGTCCAAAGATAGCCCTGCAGCGCTGCCGTGGAATCCACTCTCATCTCACCGAGCAGGGAAGAGATGGAGTGCTGAGATTATGTAACTATTTTGAAATTAATCTAAATCAAAGAGATGTACACGGACTCGTCTCGGCGACACCGTTGACTAGGCGATGCCAGTTGTGGTGGCGGTGGTTGAATAATTGGTCCCTGCGGAGGTTTGTGGCCATTAAACTTCCCTTCAAGCAGTGAAAGATCGATCACAGCAGTGACTGAGGCAGCATTAATTAAAAAATAAGAGTGTGAAAGAAATTATCACTGTTCCTATTAACAACATAACCCATATAGGGCTCGTTGAGCCCACTAGAGAGCGAACTGGTGCTCAGTTAATTATGATACACTGATATGCATGTTTCCTGGGGGGTGGGGGTTGAGAAAAATCAACAAAGTGCAGAAATAGTCCTCGAGGGCCAAAACAGCTCCGGTCAGCAACAAATGTACTTTAACTACTACATTCTGGTGGTCCACTGTTTGTTTCCGGCAGCAGACACATGAAGACGAGTCTGCAAACTGATGTGTGATTTGGGGGATTTTAATGGCAGCGATGCAAAAGTCACAGCATGCAGGAATGATTATGACACCACTGATATATGAATCACCACCTCACAGCGAACACTTTCCATTAAAACTACATTCGCCTGGATACACAGGACGTGGATTACCGAAGGAAGCGGGTAACCCGACCTCGGGAAAACCAGCTGATTGGTTTTTAATTTACACAGAAGAATTTCCATTCAAGCTCGTTACAGTGGAGCAGCGGTAATCTGAGCTGGCTGACCCTGGAACCAATGGATTCAGATTTCTGATTGCTAAAGCTTGCAGCAGAATAATGGCTCGGGCTCCACGCGTGGAGCCGCGGCTCTCTTCAGCAGTTAGCTTCTGGAGCCGCTGATTACATATTTTAGGTTACTTAAATAATAAGATATTCCAAAATATGAATTGGTGCCTTTTGTCCTTCGTATAATGAAAGGTAAGTTTATTGAGGTGGTGTGAACATCGACAGGTAGCCTGGGAGCTGGCTTTGATGCAGACGTTTAACATGAATCGTCCCCCTAAGCAGCAAAATCAGTGTCAAATCCATCTGCTGCAGAAACCCTTTGGGAAATAAGATCAGCCCAAAGCATCTTGGCAGTGCCTGAACTGTCCTGCACAGAGAGCGATGATGTTGGCCTCGAAAATCCCCAGATCCCAGCGAGAGGTCAAATTATCTCAGCTTTGCACCGGACATTAAGGGTGATAAATAATAGTCTGTGTGAGAGGCTGCAGTGTGCACAGCACACACTGTGGTTGCGCCTTTAGGCCCATCTGGAATAATGATTTTCTTGTTTTTGCTCGTTTGCTGCATAAAGCTTAAAGAGGAGAATCAGAAACACTTATGAGCCAATAAAGTTGACTGTCCCGCGTCGGTGTCAACATGCATGTTTGTCCAATATTCCGCCGAAGCTCCTTGTGGCTCGACGGTGAGAGATTAGGCGCATATGCGCCTCAAACCCAGGCAGGACAGAGCAGCCAAACGTCATCGCGTGTGCGCGCCCTGACGTGGCGAACGCAGTCGTACAAAAGTAAAGAGTGAAGTCGTGGCTCTCACATCCCTCCGGCTCCACAGAAATTCAGTGGATGTGAAATGCACATCCACACAGAAATACACAATCATAATGTCGCCATGCCAACGGACAACTAGTCCTCTCTGCAGCGCGCACACGGTGAGGTGCAGAAGGACAAGCCCGTCGGCAGAAGGCGCGAACCGGGCGTCGTTTCCTCGCTTTGATGGCAAACAGTCGACTCCATGAAGCAGATCCTGTTTGAACTGCTCAACTAAAGGAAGAAGCTACTGCATGTCATCACAACAGGTGCTGCACTCCATTTCTCACCTCCCAAGCTTCCTAGAAAACATATTAAAAGAGACTAATAAGCTCTGAGAGCAGCGTTTCAGTGGGCTGCTTCCCCCCGGTCAGGTTCTACAATCAAACGATTAAGTAAACCTGATGTAAACAAAATCAAAATGATACCAAACTATAAAAACACCCTTAAAAATCCAACCAAAATCATCAGCTCACGTTTGAAGTCGCTACATTTTTATATATTCAACAGGAAACAAAGGAAGTAAAGTCGTCCCATATGTGGGATTTTAAACTAATCTGGTTGTTTCTGAATATCTTGGTGTATATTAATAAGGTCTTGGCTATGAGATGTGCCGCTCCACACAGAGACTCCGCCCTGACGACTCGCTGAGTCGCATGTTTTACCGTCTGCCAGCGTCCGGAGCGTCGCCAGAACCCCGCAGACACACTGGGTCGGTCCCGGGAACAGTCGGGGGTCCTGCCCCCGTGAATCCATGAGTGTGTGTGTGCGTGTTTGATCGCACACACACAAGTCGCAGCTTGTTGCACCGGCTGAACTGACTCGGGCCTGCTGATTAGTGGACATGTGTGTGATCAGCAAGCCAGTAAAGCAGTCCGCGGGTTCAAGAGATGGACCGCTCAGTCAAACTGTTAGAGCACCAGTGAGGCCCAGAAGGACCTCACAAGAACAGCTACAAGAATGCAAGAAAACAATAGTCTGATAAATAATCTAACGAATAACAAATAATCTGAGGCTGTGCTCATAATTGGCTGCTTAGGTGTTCAGTTAGATTTGAGAGTTTCTGCATTTTACACGTGGAAACATTTATTAGCTCATGTGAGCGGCTGAGTTCACAGTAAAGTTCCCCTTTAGCGCCACGTTTGGAGACGATCCATGTGCCGTTTTAAATTCATGGACAGCACTGCTTTGCAACAAGGTCTTGCTTTCTCAGAGCAAGCAAAGCTCTCTCTCTCACACACACACACACACACACACACACACACACACACACACACACACACACACACACACCCGGGAAACCTGAGTCACTTATCCAAACTTCCTACACATCCAGACTGTGTTTGTGTGTGGGCCTGTGCATGTGCTCTGTGTGGGTGTGT
>VOQJ01031604.1:0-14084 GCA_015052665.1 Apistogramma diplotaenia
GGACCCCCAACCCCCCCCACCCCCCAAGATGCTGCACATTTCCGCACAGTGACGAATAGTGAACAAATGCCCTAAGAAATCCAAACTTGCCATTGGTGCCTGAACCCCGCCCAGCATAAAAATTACATCCTTTATTGACACATTGCATAATTAACTTTCATAATGTAAAACTGAGCAAAGAAGCAAGAAGTTTATCAAAAGTGAGGAAACTCAAACCTGCTAGTCTGGATTCATCAGTCAGTGAGCTGTAAAACGATGTTCAGCTGCAGATCCTATTCTTTGACTCCACTAGTGTTTAGTTTAAATTTCCTTCGGGATAAAATAAAGTATCTATCTAACATCTGCTGTAAAGACCGCTGCTGTTAACCCCTGAAGTGTTTTTTGTTCCAGGACCTGTTTTAGTTAAGTGTCTGTGTTTGTGAAGGCTTTTAAACTCACTCCAGGTGAACACTGCCACATGAGGTTTAAGGTCATCAAAGTATTTTGATACATTCATGGGTAATTCAATGTCTTCGGTTTTTGCCTGTCAGCAGTTTGAATATGTCACAGTGGCATTATATAAGCTTGCGTTTTTTTTATAACACACACACACATATATGATGTAGTGCAAAGTGACAGAAGCATAAACAGCAGTGTGAACATGATTATGTTTTCATGATTGCGTTTACATTACACTGGCTCTCTGCCTAACCAGGCATGTACAGATATGTGCAGACATGATTGCGCGCGGTCGGCTTCATACCGGACGTTTTCACATTTTGCACACATTCTCGTGGTTTTCCATACAGCATAACAAAAACCCGTACAGTCGGGACCAAAAAAAGATTCAGCGGTGAAGTCAAAGAAGGCCTGTTTTTAGACGGCTACATTGTGTCCAAATGAATAAGTAAAGGAATAAAATTGTTTAACTGCTGCTCTGATTTTCTTGCAGTGTAGTCTTCGCTCATCAGCTCTGACTCTCAGGCCTGTTGAGCCGGCGTGTTCAGGTCTCTGTGGAGGAAGCGGCTCTCCCAGCTCTCTGAAATGAGGCCCAGATGAGCCTCAACAGTCTGCCTACTGACCCCCACAGGGGACGTCCCTGTTCCTAAAATTACACCCTTCCAAACTGTCATTTCCTTTTGCAAAAGACTTTCAATGGGACAAATTAGCACAGATAGTTAACATATGGGCCCCAAATGGGGGCTGGGAGCGGTGGAAAGTGAGGACTTGGCATGAGTTTTGGTGGGTTTGTGTGTGTGTGGGACATTTGTGCTCATAAATTCACGTGTACGGGCGTGTAGAGCTCAGGAATGCAAACTGTTGTCTGTGTTTGTGTGTGTGAGTGTGTGTGTGTGTGTGTTCACAGCAGGTGGAACAGCATTTGTTGACCGTTGGTCTGCTGCTGCAAACAGCCCTCATTTTGTTTCAGCGCGTCCTGATCGGAAGTTTCTTCTTCCTCATTGTTTCTGTCTCTTAGCCAAAGCACCGGGAGATTCAGCGCTCGGTCATTTCTGCTAACATATTTTTGCCTCCGCTCAGAACCAAAGCCAGAAAGGATTGGTGTTTCACAGTTCTCTGGAAGCTTCTCTGAATTTTCCCGAGCGGAGCCGAGCTGCTTTTTTTGGCCTCGGGAGCCGGTTTTAGTGCCACGACTGGCCCCGAACAGGCTGCATTCTAAACACTTCGTTGTGTGTGACTTGTGTTTTACATGTAAATGAGTGTGCGTTCATGGCATATACGCTATGACATCACCTACTGGTTTCTGGACTCTGCATTTTGAACATCAGCATTTTTTAATCAGAGCCAAAAAGTGTCTGTTTTTGGATCAGAGGGTAGAAAGGAAAGCTGCGTCCTTAAAATACATGTTGATTACATTTAAGTAACAAGTGATTGATAAAACACTCCTCTAAACATTACAGTTAATATTACTTCTCATATTCAATAAGAGGTTCTCTTTACTGCCATCTGAATCATTGTGCTACAGGTTTTTTTTAAATCAACTTAGTGGAATTGTGAATGTCCACAGAACTTCAGGGTCTCCGTGACCCGCTTTTCTATTATTTGTCATCTCATTTTATTAAAAATATTCCAAAATACACCAACAGCACAATCATGGTCATGATTGGTGGAGGTCAGGAAACAAAGGAAGCTCGAGATTGTGATTTTGCAGGATGCTTCGTGGTGCTCGACAGTGTTCATATATGAGACACTAAATTGCCAACATTATTCACTCAGCTGCCTTCACACACACACACACATCTATATTCTTTCACTACTACATTAGCAAGAGGCTACAGAAGTCACATATGAACTTGAGTGACATCCCCTCCTCAGTCCATATGCTGTGGGCCCACCCTTCGCAGCTATAGCAGCTTCGACTCTCCTGGGAAGGTTTTCCTCAAGGCTTGGTTGTGTGTTTATCGTGTGGTGTGTTCAAGGCCTGGCTCGCAGTTTCCAAACAAAGTGTTTGTACTTTACTTGCCATCTCTGTTGGTACTCACACAGCTCTAAGAAGCATCCTTTAGACTCTCTTGTTTGCTTTTTCCTCCTTATCTGTTTAAAAAGTGCCTCTTTTCCTCCAGTCTGTTTTTCGGGGAAGTGTGTTATGTTTTTGTTTTCTTTTGAAGAAGCGTACTCAGCTATCTGTTTCTGTAAGAAGCTGAACTCTTACTCTGCTCCTTTCGAGCCGGCTCACCCTCCCCCCTTTTATCTCATTCAGTTCTTGGCCGTGTCCTTCCCTCATCCAATGGCTGTGTTATGACATTGGAGAAGGAAAGATTATCTGCATGTAAACAAGGTTAATTTTAGCGTGCACTCAGGGTGACTGGCTGAAACCTCCATCACCGATGAACACTATAGATGACCGTGGGTTGGAGACATGTGCGTCTGTGTGTGGGCTAAAACAAAATGTAGTAGACCATTTCCTGGCTGGTTAGGTAATGATTCCAAAATATTTGATTTAGGGTTTATCGGTCATCAGCTGACCTGGGAGCAGTTTGTTTTTCTGTTTGCAGTAAAGGAGGGAAACAGTTGAGGGAAAAAAGATGTTACATAAGCCCTGCAATAAAATAGCCTCCGACTGTCCAAGCCAAATAACTCCCAGGTCATCACTGAGAATCTGTCTGTGACTTAATGTGGCCGGAGAACAAAATAATGATACTTCATGATGATAATATACATGGTAATTACTTTATTTGTTATAGAAGAGTTATAACAACAACCTTTGACTTATGATAGTGGGGAAACATCACAACTTTGTCCATTAAATCAAATAATACGTTACATAATGCAAGAAAACAACAATGCAGCCTTCAGTTTCCACAGTTGTAGTTTTTCCATCATGCTGATGTTGTTTCTCTGCTCCACAGATGCGGCCGCTCGGCCGTGTATCGGACCAGAGAAATGGCAGCTCGCGCCCTCGTCCCCTTTGTGCTCGTCACACAAGTCCCGTCCACTGTCCTGTCCTTACTGCAGGAACTGCCCTCAGAACCAGGAGCCAACATCCAACAGAACCACATCCATGGGACTCTGCTGCAGGTACGCTCCTACACACAGGGGGGCGGGGCTCGGCTCGGGTGTGTTGTTCTCTGTGCTGGTGCTCTGTCAGACAGATGAAAACTTGTCTGTCACAAGCTGTTAGCCAATGAGCATGCCCGGGATGGAAGTGGACTCAAGGTTGTGTTTGATACGATGTGAAATGACCACTGAGCCCATAAACTCTGTTTACAGAGCCTCAGTAATGTTCCAAGTGATCAATGAACGAATGCAACTTTGAGGCACCATCATGTTGTCAAAGCTCAGATTGTCGTCAAAGTGGGGTTTTTTTGTTAATCTGATCGCAGTTTTCGTCACTGCAAAATCCACCTGAGTTGTATTTAATAGTGAGATGTGTGAAACTGTGGAGCAGAAACACCTGCATGAAAGGCCTTTGATGATTTTGGAAAGGTCAGTGTGTGTGCTCCTAGCAACTGGACTTTTTAGCTCTGTGATGGTTTTTTTTGGTTTTTTTTAAAGTGACATGAAGCCAACATGTGAACATGCCAAAGTGATTATAATGTAGTTTTTAGATTTAGTTTACTGCTCGGCTCTTGTAGCTCTTAGATTTAGTTTACTGCTCGGCTCTTGTAGCTCACTGGTTTGTGAATGAGTAGGTTTCCATGGTGACCTGTGCATGTGGTGATGGGATGCTGGTTATGTCACCCTGTATTACCAGTCAGCAGTGGCAGTAGTGGGATATGCAGCTGTATGCTCTGGAACATAAAAAAATAAACTGGACTCCAGGCAAGTAAACACGGATGTCAGCGCCGTCGGATTGAAATGCTTCACAAAAATGAGCTCAATTATTTTACGGGGTAGGAAAGTATTCATCAGTTTTTTGGCTTTCAGGGACACAGATTGCATCTATAACATAAACTTTATACCACATAGAAACATGACGATCATCGCCGCTCAACTCGAGCTGTGGTTTGCATCTGCACTCAGCAGTGAAAAGGGGCAGAATGCAGTTACCAGAGCAGTGATCACCACGGCTGTGTGTGTGCACGCCAGCGGAGGGCTCAGAGATATGATGCATCACACCTTAGCGAGCGCACACATTATCTGTCGGTCCCACACAGTCAGTTACCACACAGAGCCTGTCCAGACAAGGCGGTTATCGCAGTGTAAATACCAGTGTTTAGTTCTGTCATCACACTCTGACAAACACAACCAAACAGTCTGCCGGCAGTATCAACACACACGGGGAGAGGGGTGGAGGGAGGGGAGCGGGAGTTTCCCCGGCCTTTTCATTGAACGCCGCTGATGGGGTCGGCGGAGGAGTCGGTGGGCGTGGAGCGGTAGGAACCCGGGGTCGAGACAAAAGAATGAAAAACGGCACGGCTTTCTTCTGGATGAGATGGAGCACTCGTGGTTTGATAGCGGTCTGGACTGCAGGGAGGTCCGCCGTGGGATGAAGGCATGGATGGAGGAGGGGAGGTGGGCCTCTTAAAAGCTTAGAGGAGATTTCAGGAGGAGAGTGGTTTACTTTGCTTTCCTGTCATGGCTGCCACATGTGGCGCTTCCCCAGATGTCTCCTGATCTAGTCTCATCCATCTTCATCAGTGTTCCCTCTGTTGTTGCTCATCTTCTCTTTATTCTTTATAAAAATGTCACTCTTCCGCTTCCACATTTCTCTTACGGCACAAAAGATCTTATTGGAAGACTTTAGCGTGATGTAATAGAAGTTACCATCTTTACATACATCACCAGCAGTCTCTTTGTACACAGCATGCTTTATACAAGCTGCAGCTTCTGAGGCTGAAAACTAGGCCATCAGTGAAGTGCCAGAGCCTGCAGTTCCACCAAATGGCCACAAAACTGCTTGGACGGACTAGTTGATCCCAGTGCAGAAGGCTGTGGTCACTACCTGTCTACTAGGTTTGACCTCAGCTATTTTGGGTCCGTGTGCTGTGCCTCGCTGTCATTTGAGGTGCTCGTGCCTTTTGGAGCATTTGCAGTGCAATTATCTGAAGCAAAAAGATTGCATGTTACTTAACACTAATTGGCAGGTGTCTGTGCAGTGCACCAGTGCAGCCTATAGCTTCCTAAACGCGCTTGTTAGCATTAACTTAGAGTTCCACTCATTCCTCATTTGTTTCCTTGAGCGTTTGCTGCAGTGTGGTGGTTTCTACAGTTACACCAAGAAAATAAGAAATTTGTGTCTCGCCCCTATGACTGCTGCTGTGGGGGACTGCTTTTAGTCAACACGTTAGTAACGTCTACACTTTTTTGTGTAAGCGTAATAAACAACTCTAATAGACCATAAAGCACGCAGGACGCAGACCATAAAGCAGGGGCTTGTCGATTGGGGCCGGCCCCTTTGGCCCTACTGTAATCACACTCCTGCACCTGAGCTGACAGGTTTCCAACGCGGGTTCATTTCCTTCACTTATACTTTGGCTAAGTTTCTTTAGCTCTTCTTCCTCCTGCAGTTTTTTTAATTCATCCTTAACCCTGCGAACACTCACTGTCATGTGGGTGAAAATCAGCCGGCGTTGGTGTTCTCAGGTTAAGAGCGATTTCAGATGAACCGCGTGTCGCATTCGCACAGACACAGAAATCTCTGTATGGGATACAGTACAGCCAAAGCCTGCAGGCTTCCTTAGACTTTTCATTTCCTTTTTCCTTCCACTGAAAGCACAGCAGACCAATGTACCTCCCACACTGTCTCCTCAGCTTTGAATACATATTGCAATAACCCATTGCAGCACAAATGCATAGTTTTTCCTATTTTTAACTTACACATTTTGAAAATCAGCTGTTTTACTTTAGAATTGTTGGATATTTGTATTAACTTCTTATAAATCCATTCATAAAATCCACAAACTCTTCCTACTTGAATCCCTCTGTTGTTCATTCAGTAATTCTCTTCTGTGTAACACTGAATCACTGATCAAGGTGGGTTCTGACTATATCCAGGCTGTTGATCGCAGGTGAGTACTGTAGGTGTACGCTGAAGTGAGGGCACGATGAGGGCATTGTGGAGATGATAGAGGCAGATATGCAGAGAGCTGTAGAGCTGAATGCAGGTGAAGTGGTCTAAACTTAGTAAGACTGAGATAGAGGTCTCAGTGTACGTGTGGAAAGGAGCATCTCTCACTCACACACACACACACACACACACACACACACACACGTCCGTGATAGGAGATGGCAGCCTCCCTGCTCCGTGTGTGAGGAATGAGGAAGGTGTTTAGACTTGAGCTGGAGAGACAGAGAGCGACTGTGTGTAGTAGTAACGTGCACGAATGTGTGCATGTGCATGTACATCACTCTGGAAGTGTGTTTACACTGAGCTGATGAGGACGCTGTGGCTGTGTTTGGCCTCCAGACCTGTCTGATGTATGCTAATATGCTTCGTTGTGTGTGTTTGTGTATAACAGGTAGCAGATGTTTTTGCTCGAGGAAGAAATGACTTCCTCTGTTATTGTCAAAGAACAACTGTTAGTGAGCCAAGTGTGGCGCTGGGAACCGTCACTGCTACTGAGGCCACCCCACTGGCTTTCACACATACACGTACGCACACACACACACACACACACACCATACTGTACATGAAAATGTTTGTATCCAACACTTTCCCTGCTGGTTTCATTATAAAACCACTGCTCTTACTTGGAAGCCTTTAGTAAACCTCTCAGAGCCATCCTAAACGACATCCTAACATGTTTTGAGAGAAATAAAAACACACAAATTTTATTAATTTAAACATGCATCACTTTTGCTCTAATTAAACTAGAAAGCAGCATGCTTTTAATTGTAATGTTCTGTAATGGCACTGTTAGAGCTAATGATATCTGGCACCCCGGCAACAGGAGACAATTGATGGATATTTTTATTAATGTGTAAAATTTTAAAGAAAAAGTTCTGAATGAAATATTTATTGATAAAAGACGATTACGGCAAAAAGCCTCTTCAGCTGCAGCTCTTTGGCACCTGACTGGAGCTCCACCAGCTTTTTTTTCATCAGGTAACTTTTAGTGTTCACAGTAATGAAAAGAAACAAACCTTATTTATTCTATTTTTTCTTTTTCTTTTTTTACAAATAAAGTTGAAATCTGTGCTTGACTGAAATCTGGCTTTAGCTAGGTTGCACACATACATGTGGCACAGCATGCAAGAAGTCAAAAACAGCCAAGCTGCGACACAACCAGACTCCAGTAGTTCCAGTGTTTATCTTAACTTCACTTTCTGCAAATACCTTTCAAAACTATGCCCAAAAATTATAGTTTATTGAACAGTTTCTGCATAAACTGCAAATAAACAGCTCACTAATTTGCCCCAGATCCTCATCCAGCAAACCTCTACGCTATGAGGGGAAAACCCCCTCTCAGCGTAGCCACATACGTCTGGGGTGCGGCCTGGCCAGTGAAATATTCACCGTGGTGATTTTCCTGTCTTTAGCCTGTGGTGATAACACTGTATAGATTGTGATTGATCAGTTTCCTGTAGACCAGCCGAGGTTTTATGAGAAGTTTAATAATTTAAACTAAATTATCTACAGTACAGTCGGGCTAAAATTTTTGATAATGACTGTTCTGGTTTGCTGCTTCAGTTTTTATGGCAATTAGCAAACAAGCTAAAGCTTCGTCCACAGTGGAAACGATTAGCAGCGACATGACGACCACAGCAGCAGCTACAGGAAGATTAACGGCTGGCAAGGCAAAGTGGGCGGGGCCTGGCACGCAATTAAAGCAACTACCAATGAGAGCACTGACCTGGTAGCAAATACATTAGAGGGTCTCCTAGGAAACCAAAGCCTGGAATTTCCCCATACAACCAGCTGTCAGCTTCAAAGTGATTTTGGCTGCTACCATGGTTTTAGGGGCAGAGGTCACCATATTTGAAAGGGAGGTCAGAGTGCTAAATTGGTGGCAGTCTGGGTTACCTGCTACTTCATGCTCAGTAACAGATTAGTTACATTACTGATTCATTCACCAGATCTGAAGCAAAAACTTCTTGAATGTACTAAGAAGGCATCAAAATGTGCCAACAGCACAAATGCATTTGAGCCGCCTGTGTCAGCACGCTGTCCCAGCAGGACGGCCCCCCTCCAACATCAAGCCTCGATACAGTTATGCTGTGAAAGGAGGTGAAAACTGTTACATTTACAGCAGTTAAAGTTTAAGGTGGTCCAGTTAAATGTCCTCAAACAACAGTCCAAAATATTATAAAGTTGCACATGCATTATAATTCAGTGCAGTGTATCTAACGGTTACATCTGTGTCTGTATACAGTCAACAACTGGGTGTCAAATACAACAAAGAAAGTACAATTCAACAGCATTGCAACAATGTTTATTATTAATTTTGATAATGAACTGGCTTTAACTCAGCTTTAACTCTCCCTATCTGGCTGAGTCACATGGGATGAGTTACACAACACGCAATTGGTCTGTGTGTTTCCTGTGTACATACATTAACTACCATAAAGACAAAGGAACAGGCTGTGCCGATTGAAACCCAGTAATAAGCCTGGATCCGGGCCGCGGTCTGCCTAATGATCCAGGATTTATAGCATTGATATTTGAACATGGGAGTCTGAGGGATTTGTTTTTGGAGCCAGCCAGTGGCAGCTCGAGAAACTGCGGTTTCTGGCACTTTGTTTTTGTGTTCTTTCCCCACGATGAAAAGCTTTTTTGACCATGAGATACGCTGCACGGTCTACTCTCAGCTCATAGTTAGGATGTTGATATTAACACATTAAAGTAACATGATCAGGTAAAATCTAATTAAGATATCCCAGATGGATGTACCCCAACATATCTGTGTGTGATGATGAGAACCTGCCTCGTCTTTCCACGACTTTTCTTGCTGTGTGCTCCATGTAAAGCAGGACAGCTTCAGTGTCCTGGCCTGCTTCTCCCAATGCTGTCTGGACTTGATGTGTAAAAGCTGCTTTGGCTTTGGTCAGCCTGATTAACTGGTTGAACCCGAGGCAGCACCATCCTCTGCATGGCCTGGGTAAGACCCTTCTCTGTGATAAAACATCTCTGAGAAACACTGGAAGCACTTCAGTCACCCCGTCTCGCCCCAGACCTCTGTTGATACAATCTGAACCAAGCTTAACAAGCCCACCGGACAGACCGGCACTAACCCAACCCGACACTGGACTCCGCTCTCGACACGCGCCAGCAGCAGCCCTGGCCCACAGTGCCGGGTACAGGCCAGACGTATAAAGCTGCGGCCTGTGGTGGTTTGAGAAGGGCCAACTCGACAGATGTAATCCTTTGTGTATTTTCACAACAGAGGCTAAATGAGACTGAGGAGGCTCTTGAATTTGGAGTATCGCTGTATGCTTGTCTCTGGCAGCAGTTGCGTTGGTGTAGCTTTCCTCAGCGCATTCTTCTCTGCTGTCTTCAAATAATTTTCTTTTGGCCTGCTGACTGCTGCCTGCAGCCAGCGATCTGCTGGGCTTTCTGAGAAAAGCCTCTGGGCTGAACCAGAGAAAGAATGTGTGGGCCTGAATACGCAGCCAGCCTGCTTTTAAAATGCCATGAGATAGATCTGCTCCAGTGGGAATCCCAGGTGTCTCATAGTGGTGTCAGACATTTTATACCGTTTTAACAATTTACAGGTTCCAACTGGGCAACATGGACAGCTGCTCAAAAACACTTAGTCTGCATAACATTTGATTTATTGCACATTTCTGACAGCGACACTTTTACTCTATGATAGGTTTAAGTCCTGAATTGTTAGTTTACACTTGTGTCAACTCATACAAATCCTCAGGAGTTTGTGTATTGATCACTACATCTCTTGCCATGGCAACCGTCAACCGGTTCGCAACTCACAAAAATCACGTCTCCTACACCAGAACTTCTTTTTGGCTGCTCACTTATTCACAAAGTGTCGTTACAAAGGATGGATCCTCAGATTTTTATGTGGGGTCTCTTTCTTGACATCACACAGTGATCACCTAGTGGGTCTTCACCCAAACTGTGCGGGAAGTCAGAGTCATGTTAGTCATTCTACAGCCATAAACATGTGAACTGTGATGGCTTTTGACCCAGATGAGATCCTGTGTTATTGATGTTGACATTTTGGTCGGCTTCATCGTTTTGTTTTGTTTACTCAAAAACCCAGAAAATAAAAATATTAACCCAGAGTTTTTGGGGTTTTCATTGTAGATGAACTCTGGTTCTTGTCTGCATGACTTAAACAGCTTGGACAGCTTCCTGTTACCTGGTATTTGAATGCTACTGGAGCCACCTTCTGTCCTCCCTTTGCATTAATTAGTATCATAAACGTTCACTTTTATCTAAAACTGGTTTGGCAGTACTTCTTCTGATCTGTGTTTACTTTCACCAAACATTTGTCTGTAATTATAACATGTTTAGTCTGTTGTCTTCCCGTCATGAGTCATCAGGATGTCCTGCCTTAGTGTTGACTCCAGGATTTGGAAAATAATTTTGGATGCTTATAAACTTTGTATATTTACAGCTACAATTTCATTGGGATTCTTCTTGTTCTGCATTTGTCAGTGCACCAACTTGAAATCTAACGTGTTCAAACTGTAGTGTTTAGCACTGACTTCCCATCCATGTTGTTGCACAGTAAAAAAACACGTTTGGAATCGGTCATTTAAAGCTGATCGGTTTTTCCCACGTATCGATTCAGCGCGATCGGAAGCTGTTCATTTACAAAGAAAACCGTCGGCACTGACCCGTGTTTATGCTCATCATTTGCTGTCCACCAGTAACATTGATCTTTGTTATAAGGACATTAAAAACGGGGTTTAGTTATATTTTCTCTTCTGTTATGTACAAAATAAACTAAACCATGCATTTTCCTGCTCTTGCTGGAGCTCACGTTTTACTGCTGCAGGATACTGGATCAGCAGTGATGATAGGGGACTGCTGAGTGCCAGGCTTTCACGCATGCACACCTCCTATTCTGCTAGTACCAATATATATACCCGCCTCTGGACATAATACAAAAACAAACAGCTCCCTGGGGGCTAGCTGAGATGCTCTGTAATAACTCTAACAGCAATGTAGTCATGCAGGTTTTGTACACACAGACATGCACATAGTGCACTTATAAGCTTTGTTTATGCAAAAATACGTCTGCACAGGGCGAAAGAATGTTTGTGTGTTTTTATATTTAGTTCATCTTTACTGGGATCTCTTTTTGTCTAATTGGGCGCGTCCACACTCTGCCTAACCTCTATCTGCTTTTATGTGAATGCCGATTTATGTGTTTCTTTGTGGATGTGTTTTACTAGACGGAGCACTGGATTGCTGTGCAATTATTTGCACTTGCTTCGTGTGTGTGTGTGTGTGTGTGTGTGTGCGTGCGTGTGCTTGCAACAACATGTGGTCAGTCTGTGGTTGCGGCAGTGGGCGGGACAGCAGAGCAGGCTGATAACAGAGTCTGAAGGGACCTCACATGCACCACCACTATTTTTACCGGACCCAAAAGTGTTGCAACACACACAAAAAGGACACACACAAGCAGTTAAACGCCTTCTCAGAGAACAGTGCATACAAGTAGGGTTTGACATTTTCATATTTGGAAAGTTTTTTTGTTCTGGAGCTTCAATCCAAAGCTCTGTTTTGAAAGGTGTGTTAATTAATGTACAGAGGATTGTCTGAGGGCACTGCAGTCTTCCACTCCTCTGCATGTCGCTCTGGTCTCACAACAACATGCCACAATCAACCTGGACAGATCACCAGTCCATCACAAGATTACAGCTTTAATTATACTTTATGCATCTGCGAGTCCACTAGGGTCCGCTCAGGTCCAAGTAAATATAAATTTCATCATCAGACGGTGAGTGGGAGGGTCTGTGCGAATGTCAGCGTGCCTGCATGTTTTTGTGACCACGTGGAGTGCTCTGCAGTGAATCTGCATCACAATCCACCACCTGCGTGCTCCTCAGGCAACAGTAACGAGAAGTGTAACAGGAAGGGCTTCTCAGCCGCCAGTCTCCAGCTGTCCATGTCCACAACAGAGAGTGATCATGGCCTGAGACAGAGAGAGACAACTATTCACTCTGATATTCACACCTGCGGATAATTTACAGTCGCCTGTTAATGTATGCGTTTGGACTGTGGGAGGAAGCTGGAGTACCCGGAGAGAAACCCACATCGGCACAGGGAGAAAACATGCAGACCCACAACTAAGTCAAAAGCTGGTCGGCCTGGTATAACCTAACATTTACTTTCCACATTAATAGCTAACACAGGGCGGTAAACCAGCTAGCTGTAACTACAGACAGTATAAAAGATGGAGACATCAACCATTGGCTTCTGAAGACAAGATTAGTGTTTTCACCATCGCCATCTCGGCTTTAAAGAAACGGATGTGGCAGGGAAGGGCGGGTCTGACCGTGAAACTGCTTGCTCATTGGCTTACCTCGTGTCAATCACAAAGTCAGCAGGAAAGTGTTACAGAGGTCAAGACAGGCAGCCAATTTCCCACAGACTTCTATAGGACCAGATGTCGTTTTGCAACCACAGCTCTCACCATCGTCAGATAAAATTCCAGGTTTAAAACACTCCGCAGTAGCTTAATTTTTCCAGCCTGGAAGGCTATCTGTGCTCTGTGGCTGCAACGTTCAGCTCTTCTTGTTCCTGCAGCACTCGGCTCTTTGACTCACATTGGCTGCTTCGTCACATTCAAGTTAACTTTGCTGTCATATTACTAATACTCAGGTATATAATGTATACGCTCGTCTGAGATTCACTGAATCCAGTACATAGAAAGTTCCTGGTCCTTTAAGCACTTAATATATAACTATACAGAGAACTGTACACAGAGCTGCTTTTCATATTAAAACTGGTTCAGTTGACCACAAGCCAGATGATAATTTTCTTACAAATGTGGAAGTAGTAGCAAGAAAGCAGGAAATCCACATTTAGACATTCAAGGGGAAAAAAAAATCTGAAATTTGATCAACAAAAATAAGCCTGCAGAAGGTCTCTGTGCTGCTCTCTTATCGTCTCCCATTCATTTACGCTTGATCCCGTCCCAGCATCTCCTCCCACATGGGGTGTAGTTCTGTACTCTGTCTTTGGGAGGAGGAATTCTATAAATATTTCGGTTTTCTCCGTGCCGGGCTGGATTGAGCCGGTTGAGTCTCCCATGCAGGGACTTCCCAACCCGGTGGATGAGGTGTAGCTGTGGAGTGCAGCGAGAGAGGGAGAAAAGCCGGAGCCCTCCGCCATGGACACTGGAACCAGTGCTGGAACTGGTGATGCTAACGTTTAATGAGCAGATGTGTGCTTCCCAGTGTGTCGTCCTCATTTCCTGACTGGATGTAACAGACCACAAAGCATACCAGCAACCTTCTGGAGTACTTTTTTGATCTGCAAGTTTTCAACAGAGTAAAGTTTAAGTTTAAATGCTTAATCACCCTCATATCAGTATAACTTTAAGGCCACATTTGACTTTGAAGCTGTTCTTAACATCAAGCCCACGACCTTTCTTTAGACTTCAGCTATTTTGTAATATCCTGTATGGCTGCGCACCAGCACGTTTAAGAGCCAGACACTTGCTGAATTTTTTAGATACCACCCCCCACCCCCACCCCCACCAGAATAGATTTGACATTTCATCGTCCAT
>VOQJ01031609.1:2882-14920 GCA_015052665.1 Apistogramma diplotaenia
CTTGCTGTGAATAAATGATAGTAGATCACAATAAGCATCTTACTTGCTTTTTTTAAACTTTTTTGTGTGGAGTTACTGAACTTTTTAAACACACCTCAAAATTAATGAGTCTAGCCAAGAAATCTTCCAACACACTATAAAACACTATATTTTTCTGTTATTTTGATTCTGTGCTTTGGATTTGGCAAAGACTAAAGAAAAGAGATACCGTATAATATCACATGCTTTCATTTGTGAGCGTTTTTTATGTTTGGACACAGCCACGCTAGCTGCATGTTCTCCCTTGTTTCCAGTGTTTAAGCTAAGCCAGAGCCAACAGCTCAGCATAGAGCTCCTGGCTTTGGAAATATTGTTAGTTATCCCACAGTACTCAGGCCAAAATATGACAGATGCACTACAGAGTTTCCCCAATCCTCCTCATTACCCCTCTGCCAGTAACACTAGTCTCTTTCAGTTGGCTGAAATGTAAGCAGAAGCTGGAGTTTTCTAAGATGAATAGTTCTTACACAGTGAAAGTCAGTGATGTGGTCTATCTGGTAGCTATGGTTAATGTCATTTTAGTATTACTTAGACACGACACACAGGGAGCAGATATAGTGTCGCAGAGATGAAAGAGGCATATCTTCTGGTTTAAAAGAGTCAGAGTGAAAGACATCAGAGAGAAGCATCAGAGATACCAATTGCACCCCCAGGCCTCATTCTTAATAACAACTCTAATGAAGATGCATCTGTAGCCTGTGTGTGGGTACAGACATGCACTTTTATGCTTAATGAGTAGGAGTATTTGCAAGCACTTGCGCTGATAAATTATATCTATATAACAGCCAAACGTTATTGTATTTATTGTTCATGTTTACCACCGCACTTAATATATCGCTTTGTTCACTGTATGGAATAAATATTTGGTAAGGTCCTGCATGTGTAGCAGTCTAACTGGCATAACAAAACACTTGTTATAGTGTTCATTATAAAGTAAAAGCTGCACCTTCACTCATATGCTCCCATAGTTATTCATTATACATGAGGGAGGCAGTGAGATGATGTCCTGGTAAACTATCTGATTAGACACCACGAACAAGTAAATGTCAGATCAGTTCTGTAGTTAGGGAACCTCAGCTGCTCTCAGGTCGACTGCTCATTAGTTTACCGCAGATGCATAAATCCTACCCAGCACTACGTCTCACAGGGTGCGCAGTATAAATGAATATGCGTAAATTCACACATGCAAAATAACAAATTAAGCTACTTTATGGGGATTTTTTTTATTTTTTTTTATACCTGAATCTCTCGCCTCCCCTTTCTCCATTTCTCACTCCACAGTTTCACTGGGTGCTCCAAAAAAAAAGATTAATTAGGAACAAATGTGAAAAAATACAAAACACACATATTGCATAAACTCGAGGAGATGCAAACTATAAACACACATTTCTACAGACACAACTTACCTATGGGCATCCACTGACTGTGGGAAAGGCAAAGAAGAAAATCCACAGATGTGAACAGACAACTACAATACATTATTGAACTGTTTAGGTTTGCCAAGGGCTCATTGCACCCAGTAGACTAGACTATAATACTGATGTATTATAGTATATTTACATGCTCCAGATGGTTATTCAAAAATAAATGACATAAAAAAATAGCACGACAGACTGACTGAGTTGAACCTCATTATTCACTGAAAGCAAAATGCAGAGAAAGCAGCAAACCATAAGGAAATATAAACAAGAACTAATTACCAGGGCAATAATTAAGAAACTGACACATCACACAAACAACTGCATGCATGATCCAAAGGTTAACAGGTATTGTGCACTTACTCAGCAACACATTATAGTTACCATGCAGTATACACAAAGGTACACATTTCTGTGTATACAAACACACAGGCACTCATACTCAACTGAAGTAATCATTTATAAGTGCTCATAACCCCCCGGGGAGGAATATAACAGCTGATTAACCAGCTATCAGGCCCTATGAAGACCTACTGCTAATTTATGACAGCCATTATCACAGTCAGGTATCCAACACACACATGCAGACACAGACACACTGCTTGTACACATAAACAAAGCACTGTTCCCTAGATCTTTCTGTTACAAATAACACTTGAATAGAGGAAGCTCAAATATACTTCAGTATGCTAGTGTCGTTTATCAAACAGGATACAAAGTCTAAAAATACACTCTGCAAACAAGATTTATGAAGCAAATCATTTTGCATACTCCCATCATTCCATGCATAGCAACATAGTCTAGTCAAGATTTATGCCCAGATAAGTGATTTCTTTCTCAGTTTGGGAAAACATTGAAATGAACGCTCATTTGAAAATCAGCAAAATCTTGATATAGTTGATAACACATACATGGACATTTTTCCCTTGAAATATGTATAATTGAAATATACTGTAACAACACACTAAAGGGCCTGGATTGTACTTTTCATTTAAGCAGCCTTAGATCAAAGCAGTTGTATAAAGACCTATGTGGTAGCTATAACCCTTTCAACACGTGTCACATGCTGCTACAAATCCGATTTCTTTTCCACAGATGTGTGAACAATAGCAAATCGGATCTTTTCAAATCAGATCTGGGCCTCTTGTGCAAGTGGGTCTGGAGTGACTCATGTGATTTCCTGTTTTATAGCAGGACAAGTCTGATCAGAATTCACATGATTGTAATGTTTCCATTCTCTGTGCAAGCACACGTGGCAGCTTTTGACCTGAGCCACATTATATAGAGCATCATATTTTCTGGATGAAAAGAAGATGTAGGTATACACATTTCCCTCATAAGACTTAATGACTATAATTCAGAGGATTGAAGCTAAGATTCTTTCAACCCTTTGAGAAAGACCAGGTTGCAGATCACAAAAAAAGAGAAAAAGAAAACAAACAAACATGCAGAGCAATATATCAAACTGCAAGTGACTAATTAAACAAAAGAAGAAAACTAAAGGCATTGAGGAAAAAGAAAAGAGCAGATTGTGCCCGAAACAGAACAGATCGTGACTTTTTTCCAAAGTGTTTAGCAGCACGAAGCTTGAAAACCAAAAACGTGCAAAAACTGGAAAAGACATTTTGGAAAATATGCTAACTGGGATGCCTATCTATGGCACCAAGTTCTGCTAAGTATTTAAATTATTTCCCGAATTTCCCCGTTGTGGGACAATAAAGGCTGTTCTTATTCTTATTTACTGAATATACAAACAATAGGTAAGCATGAGTGGTGCTAGCAGTTCAATAAGTAATTCTATGTTAATAGAATGCATGGCTTTCAAACCTTTGTTGTCCCACCCTGGTGAGACCATGACAGGTAGAAAAATGAATGTATTACTTTGTTATGTACCTCCTTAGTTATGACTCACAAGCCTTTGGCATCAGCAGAATTAGAGAAATTCAAGGCACGTATGCTCTACATGTACTCAGTACACACATGCACGCATACTATTGACTTGGTAGCCTCTGTTCAGTCCCATGATTGTTTTATTTTATTACTTTTTCACTTTGGGAAAAAAAATAGAGGATGAATTCCATTTGCATCAACAATATAAATATTTTGCCCCTCGGTTCACATGTATACAGCCTCTGTCGCACAAACATACGCAGACTTAAAGGGAGGGAAACCCAAAGGGCTTTGCGATGCAACTTATTTGAGTCTCCTTTCAGTACTAGAGGAAAGTCATTAAAAATGCAGAAAATACATGTGCGCTGCCACTGCTGTAGTTATATTCCAATTATGGAAAACCACAGAAGTTTAGCTTGTTTGTCAGACCGCAGAGAACAATCCTCTCGTGAATAACAGTCAGCCGGAAAATCACACAGAACCACAACTCTCATTGCAGCTTTCAAAACAATTCGATAAAGCCCTGAGGGGAAAGCGCTATTGCAAAAGAAATTGGAAATTATAACAATTATTTCTTTGACATCATATGATGCATTGAAAGAGGAAAAATTTTGATATGGACTTTGGCTACACCCGCATGCACTTCCCCATGGAGTGTCCACTGCTACGGCTAATAGTTTTTTCTTGATTTTGATGTCTACACAGCATCCTTACCAGAGGTCACAACACAGAAGTAAATTTGCAATTCCTCAAACTGGATAGCTCATTAAAACTGAAGGCTTTTCAGAAGTGTGAGCTAAAGGTTGGTGACCACTCGTGTGTATGCAACATTTTCCCTAACATGCGATTTTGCCATTTCTGTATCTGCAATTAAAAGTTCCACACTTGGGGTTATTCTGTAAGTACTGCACATGTAGCTTGTGGCACATATCATTTAAGCCACTGCATACTTACTGACCACTTTTGTACCCTTTTTATGCCTGTTTTGACAGCATGAACAAAATATATTTTTGAATACAAATAGTAATGGCCTGTTGTTGCTTCTACCTTTACTAATGGTGTCGGTAAAGCAGAAAGCTCGACTTAACCAAGTGACATTCATGAGAAGAAATATACTGACACAGCATGCAAAAAAACAGGCAAAAGTCCAGAATTTTGCTTTTTAAATTTTTCATCTAGCCTAAAGGTTTAATATTCTAGAATGGGAATAGCTGACTGATTGGGCAGATTGAAGCCATAAGCATGTGCAAGGGGTTTTTCATCGAAGGTAAGAGGTTTGCTGGAAAGGGAATTAGGGTCAAAACAGTGTGATGTTTATTTGCAGGGCACCAACAGGACTAGGTGATAAATGTCACACTTTTGTGGTTTACTTCTTTGGCTAACCTGCTATTGTAAGATCCAGCAATGGATTTTTACAGCAACGCTCATTTACTGTGTTCTCTCTTGTTACCAGCACTTTACTCCCTGATTCATGACTTTGACTATGAACTTTTATCTATCCACCTTTCATGCTGTTCTTTCTGCGCATCTCCACTCATTTGTCTCTCTGCCGCTCACTCAGGCTTCTAATAACATTGTTCCACTGGGAGTAGATAAGTGTGGCTGTTGTGATAAGGAGTTGGGAAAGGGAACGATGCAATCTGTCTCCATCTCCTCCCACTGTCACAGCAGTTCAGATCCACTAGTGGATATGAACGTCGGCTCTATTGATGTGCAGTACAGCATGGCTGGTATCTGTGATCAACAGAGGATGCAATGTTTCATCGACACATAGTTGTGTTACCCCGTAGCCTAACCATTCACTCTCTTAACCATTTCTAATAGAGAAAGTTTGATTATGGTAATGTGGGCCACTGAAACTTTTTCAAGGGTTTAACATTTTAAATGTTAATGGAATAATCCTTATAAAAATGTATGATTCCGAGCAAACTTTGTATGTACAGGGTGTAAAACACCTTACCCAACTGCATGGGATATTTTACCTTAATTTATTTTTCCTCTAGGCCTGTTCAAGATATTCTGTTTGCATCCAAAGGCAAGGATGTGCATTTCCAAACCAAATTAGTTATTGATCTTAGTATGCTGATAGATTCAGCCACTTTTCAAGAATTAATCCCATTTATCTCAAACACTTTTTTTGTATGAAACTCACAACACCAAAGCATAAATCCCCACTGACAATGTATAAAATCATATTTATTATCAAGACCTTAGATTTACCCTTTATGAATGATTTGAACCTGATTTGTCCAACCATTACGATAGCCCGCCATCACAACAACTGTCACATTTTAAACATTGCTTTTGCTATAATCTGACACATAACATGTG
Organism: Apistogramma diplotaenia; assembly: GCA_015052665.1. Lineage (NCBI taxonomy): Eukaryota > Metazoa > Chordata > Actinopteri > Cichliformes > Cichlidae > Apistogramma > Apistogramma diplotaenia. The sequence continues at coordinate 8,561 of VOQJ01031609.1, forward strand.
TTAGTAGTTGCAAAGAATGAAAGGAAGCCTAGGCTGCCTAATGGCAGTCAGGGTGCTGTTACCTAGCCAGTAGATTTCTCTGTTCCTCCATGGATATATCTCTCAGGAACCATCAGTGACCCACCAAACCTGAGATGCTGAACAACGCTGGCCATTTTGTAGGGCTCAGGCAATGCTCATCGTGACCTCCTTGCACAAAGAAGTAGATAACAATCCTGCTGATGGATTAAGGTGCCTTCTGGCTCTCCCAGATTACCTGTGCAACCTCTGTAGGGGCCATGTATAGCCTTATGCTACCAGTATGACACGGACCCTCACCAAAAGTAGTGAAAAAACAGAAAAAATTATGAGAGAAAGCATCTCAGTGGCCTCCGACTGCAAAACCATTCATATTTTGGGGGTTGTCTCATTGTTGCCCTTCTAGTGCACTAAAATTTCTTCTAGTGCACCCGAATTTCCCCGTTGTGGGACAATAAAGTCTGTTCTTATCTTAAAAGGCAAAGCAGCTGATTAACACCTGCTTCTGCAGCTTAACTGACCAGATCAATATTCCGTAAGTTTAACTGACTTGATGCTACACTCTGATTAAAAACTGTTCCTTTGTTGAGGATGGTAAACTTGAGTTATAAGGCAGTTTCTGTCTCTTTCATTTCTCATTTATGTTTTCCAGCTCACTTTCAGACTGTTGTATAACTCAAAGTAAAGAATTAGAGTAAAGTAAAGAATTAGAATTTGACTTTCTGTGACACTATTTCTTTTCTTCTTCACAATTCCCATCTTCTTCTAAGTCAGGACACATCTTCTCCTCATCAATTTATCTCCTGTGTAGCTGAAAAACAAGTAACATGAGCCAGTAAATTCAATTAGTGCTGAACACCTTTGACTTTGCCCATCTCCAGCAGATACAATACAAGAACCGAAAGATAGTGGAAGCATAAAAAAAACAGTAGGGCTTAAAATAATCCTGAATACTTGCTTACTTTCCCTCAATAAGCCTGAGATCTGTGGCTTTGGTAGTCTCATGTAAAAAGCAGCTAAAAATAGGCTAATCTTTTTAAATTTGCTTTTGAGTAACTTTTTGTTTTAATGTTCAAGCATTTTTGTTGTGAAGTACTTTGTGAAAGCTTCTAACGAAATGTATTTTACTTAGTTTTATAGATGCATCATTTATTTTACTTATTTTGACTGATTAGAAATAGTTAGCAGCTATTTTACTCACCAGTTAGCTTTGCTGCACCCGGTAGGATGAGAGCTAGCTTAATAAGAGCACAAGGGTAACAGTTAGCTAGCTAATTTCAAGTAAACTTAAGGAGGCCAGACTTGTTGGACTTCCAGTTTCATAATGGGCAGTCAGGGGTCTCCTAATAACAGTCACTTTTGACCACCCCAACCAGCTGCTCCTTATACCCATAAGTAAGTTTCTTCTGTGGTTCAACTATGCTTCTAATGTTTATCATTTGCAAATGGGAGTCATCAAGAGACTATATCTTTTTGAAGATGCTAGCTCTAAATAACAGAAGTGCTGCTTTATGTCACTTTGGGCATATTTGCAAGATATGTAAAATAATTTGGGCTTTTCTCTAGCAGTATGTGTAAATAATTATTTTAGCAACTTAGCGCTATTCACTCTTTATTGAGGACTAGCTCACAAACACCCTTTGCTTAAACCCAGCTGAATTAGAGACAATTTCTTCACAGAGGGATAAATAGGGAGAGAAATGTCTAATCAGAATCTACATAAATATGTCTTGAAAATATTTAATAAAAACATTTCTTTTAATATTTTTGAGAAGAATATTGGGATATTTAGACACCCTTGTATCAATACCATCCGCTAAAGCATTGTTTCCTTCAGAGTCTGTCTATTGTTCATTGTTTTGGGTTGTTTTTCTCCATCTATCTTTCATTGTACTTTGACAGCCAGCTAGAAAGCTTTCTGCTCCACTGCATTTCTTTTGAATGACCACATAGCACTCTACCACCTGCTCTCATTACCTCTACACTGCTCTTATTGTGTTATTTGATGTACTGTTATTGTTTTATTTACTGGAGCCTAAAATTGAAGGACATTGCAGATCAGAAATTTGATCCCATTTCTGCAATGTGATATCAAGGGCTTGAAAATCTGGTCACCGATCTGACAACACCTGCTCCGTAGATAATTGCTTTCAAACACACCAATGTCCTGCTACACTTACAGTCCCTTCCTGAAACACAAACAGACGTGTCACTCACAGCAGCAGTGAAAATAAGAATTGGATACACTGCTGATTTTGCAAGTTTTCCCACCTACAAAGAATGGAGAGGTCTGTAATTTTCATCGTAGGTACACTTGAAAAAAAAAAAAAAAACAAGCAGAAAATCACATTCTACAATTTTTAAATAATTAATCTGCATCCTATTGCATGAAATAAATATCTGAGCACATATCAACCAGCAGGGTCTTCCAGCATGACAATGACCTGAAACGCACGGCCAGGGCAAATAAGTAGTGGCCCTGTAAAAAGCATTTCAAAAGGTCCTGAAGTGGCCTAGCCTGTCTCCAGACCTGAACCCAATACGAAATCTCTGCAGGGAGCTGAGATTCAATATTGCCCAGTGACAGCCCAAAACCTGAAAGATCTGGAGAAGATCTGTATGGAGGAGTGGGCCAAAATGCCTGCTGCAGATGCGCAAACTTGGTTAAGAACTACAGGAAATGTCTGGCCTCTGTAACTGCAAACAAAGGTTTCTATACGAAATATTGAGTTGTTTTTTTTATTATATCAAATACTTATTTCAATTATTTAAAAACTTGTAGAATGTGATTTTCTGCTTGTTTTTATTTTCTTTGATTCTGTCTCACAGTACAAGTGTACCTACGATAAACATTACAGACCTCTCCATTCTTTGTAGGTACATCAAATACTTGTTTTCCCAAATGCATGATTTCAGTCATATGGCCACTTATTTTATGTCATTCAACCACTGCATTTTGTCCCAAATGCGTTTATTCCCCCAAACCTGATTATTAATTTCACTCACTGTTATGTTTTTTCACAGATCCCTTTCTGCCTACATCCTTTCTTTCTGGCACTTATTTTCATCTCATCTCATCTCCTTAATCACTTCAGCTGTCACAGCTTGAGACTTGACTCTGTTCCTCCTCGTGTTATGCACAGCTGCATGTAACACTGGAGTAACTAATACAGGTAAGTGTCTAAGTGAGATATCCCAGTGACTAATCTTTAAACTGGCTCACCTGCTGTATATGCAACAGTCATCATCAATGCTGTTTTTTTATTCTGATTCTCTGCTGTACACCAAACAAATTAAAGGAGTTTTTTGACTGAAGCAGTAGCAGAATGCACAAACTACAGCAGACACAAACTATTGAATGAATAAATGTGTGAAAAAACTGAAAAGCATTTGTTTGCTGCTTGGTACAGGTAGCATACAGTTGATTTATCAAAGTTTCTCATAAACAGACAGCTGTCTGCTGAATTAAAGGAAACACAGAGGACCAGAAGCTCTTTTCCCCCCTAAACTAAACTAAAACAACAAATTAAAAGATAATAAAATCTTATGGCAGAACAGCAGAGTCTGGTTGTCTTCTTCTGTTGGTACCCCACCATGAGCTACTGTTTTACATCACAAATAAAATATTGAGGATTTTTTATTTATTGGTAATAAGAGCAAAAAAGGTCCAAGAAATGTCATTTTGACTCAAACAGGCTAGTGTTTATATTCTCCCTTGCATTAGTGTAAAAGGAGCCCTGTGCTCTATTATCACCTCCACTCAACAGGACTTTTGAAATGCTCCAACACAATATCACCTCGAGCAAGAGGCTCGAGTCAAACAAAGTCTGTGAGAATCCCAACATGAGCCAGTTCTTTTGAGGTTGTGTTTTTAAACTCGCTGCCCTGCATTATTAAGTTATTCCAGTTGATTTATACTATAATGAACGCTTTTATTTATTTCACTGAGCATGATTTCATTTAAAATATTTCCTTTTACTGATAGTAACAATAGTCAGCAATTAGGTGCATTTAGGCATGTAGGCACGCTCAAGAAAACCTGCTGAAGTTCAAACAGAGCATCAAAATGGGGAAGAAAGGAGGTTTAAGTGACTTTTAACACAGGTGACTATTGGTGTTAGACAGGCTGCTCTTTCGTCACTTAAAGTATTTCAGAAACTGGGATTTTCTGACACAATCATCTCCAGGATTCAAAGGAAATGGTCTGAAAAAAAAAATATTCAGAGAGTGGCAATTCTCCCAGCAAAATTAACATGCAGATACCAGAGATCAGATAGACATGGCCAGAATCTTTGAGCTGATAAGCAGGCAGCAGTAACTCAATGTGTGTTGCATTCAACGTATGCAGAACAGATTCTTAGAACGTACAACATGCCAAAGCTTAACGTCACATTCGGAAAAACGTTGCCTAGTCTAGTATCAAAGCTTCAGGTTGGTTGTAGTGTAACGGTGTGGGAGTTAGTTTCTTGGCACACTTTGGGCTCTTTAGTACCAACTGAGCAGCATTTCAAAGCCACACCCCTCTTGAGTATTGCTGCTAATCATGTTCATTACTTTATGACCACAAGGTACAAACGGTGCTGCGTACGCATGATGATTCCAGCAGAATAATGCGCTGTGTCATAAAACTCAGATCTCAAACTGGTTTCTTGACCATCACAGTGAGTTCACTGCACTCAAATGCCCTCCACAGTCACCACACCAGTAGAGCACCTCTGGGATGTGGTGGAACTGGAGATTCCCATTATATGCAGTGATTACATCTGCAGCAGCTGTGTGATGCTCATGTCAATAAAGACCAAAATCTCTAAGGAATGTTTTCAGCACTTTGTTGAACCTGCTATGAAGATTTTTAAGAGTTTTGATGGCAAAAGATAAGCAGGAACCTATCTTGGGTCCTGCCTCGTGGTCGCATTGTGTACCCAAGATAGTGTAATGTGCTTGTGTAAAAAGCCACTGAGCTCAATGAACTGTCATCGTGGTGCAGTGCGCCCTCAGAGGAAATTAGGGACAGTTTTTAACCATCATACATGAGAAGCAGAATTCCAGTGTAGATGATCTCCACAGTGAAAGCATGCTGGGGTGAGACACCACAGAAACATACCTGTATTATCTAAACTGAAAGGACTATGTAATCTGTGGAAGTCCCCCTTTTCTCACCTTTGAGGTCATTCAGATTTAATATCCAGTGAGTGGAAAAACCTCATTAGTCTTTTATGCACGTGTGATTGATATGCAATAGCAATGATTGATACTTGTAGCAAACAGTTGTGTCATATGTTGTCCTGCAACATATAAAGACATGCCTTAAAATTAAGTGCTTTGTAGTCATGTCTGAATATCCCTTTTGTTGCCACCTTTCTTTTTTGTTCTCCATCTTCCTCCTTTCATCTTTCTGGTTCATGTGGGAGATGAGAGATGGCTGTGCACTTGCCTCTCATCCCAAGAGTGCCGGAATTATGACTGCACCTTTGTATTCCACACTTCCACATCGAAGTGACACTCAATACTCGTTTATGGGAAAATGCAGGCGGGTGTCATCTGGTTAGAAGAAAATAAAAGCATGTGCAAAAGGTCATTTGGCAGCCTTTCATTAAATCCAAATACAAACAGAGGGTCAGCACTGCTGTACACAATACATAACCATGTGTACCTGTACGTTCACACACCGGATGACAAAAAAACAGAGCCTGCTGATCTGTAAACGCCAGAGTAATTAATAAGCACACTGTGCATCACAGGGAAGCGAGAGGGACAGAAAGAAGCTAGAGCATGAGAAGGAGGAGGGGCGCCAACGAGAAAGCTGTCTTTAATTAGACTCCAACAGAGGAGTGGCCGTCCTGTTGGATCTGCCAGTCCTTCATGACCGTCCTGCTTGAGAGACTTACGTGCAAATGAAGAGAGAGAAGAAGAGAACAAGCAGCATCATTGGCTATTATAAGTTGCTGAGCACGCTCACAGCATCCTGGATTTTCCCCATATTGCCTTTTCATGTTACCTTTGCTAACTCATGTTGTCGCATTTGGAATTTCATTTTCATCGCAAGCATATTTTATTGCAAGGTTTACAAATCACGTTTTAAAATGGTGATAAGTTAAACAAATAACAGCTGGAGAGCAGGAATATAGTGTGCAATGCACACATTTCCAGGTGATTAGCAGTGAGTTAAGGCCTGTATTGCTCTGATACAGACCAGGCAGAGCTCAGTATCCATCTGGCAGCCAAGTACACACAGATGGAAGGGGGTGGGGGCGGGGGGGGCCCTCTGAGACAGAGGGACTGCCGCTTCTGGATCTAGATGTCCTGGAGCTTTTTGATATGGTGTGACTCGGAGCCCACACT
>VOQJ01031613.1:7261-21166 GCA_015052665.1 Apistogramma diplotaenia
TGTCCAAGAAAAAAAAAAGTCCTCCAAAATCAACACGTTCAAGCTCGCTGAAATGTCCCACATGGACGAGCCGAATGCCTTCTAGAGAACAGTTTGATGGGCAGATGAGACAAAGATTGAGCTACTTGGCCACAATGGCAGCAGGTATGTTTGGAGGAGTAAAGGTGAGGCTTTCACACCTAATGTCAAATATGGTGGTGTAGCATCATGTTCTGGGGCAGTTTTACTGCCAGTGGTACTGGTAAACTGCACCAAGTGAATGGAATAATGAAAAAATAGGGCTATTTCCAAATTCTTCAACTTAACCTCAGATCAACATCTACATGTCTAAAACTTGGACACAATCGGTGTTCCAACAGGACAATGATCCCAAACAAACATGGTTTCAGAATGGATAAAGCGGGCTAAGCTTCGACCCTCAGACCTATAGAAAAACTGTGCACCATGTTGAAAAATCAGATCCACAGCAGGAAACAAACCAGTTAAAATTCATTCTGCCAAGAAGAGTGGTCACATGTCCAGCCAGAAGTTTGATGACGACTACCAAAAGCGTGAAGTGGTGGTGTATGTATAAATTAGGGAATTAGGGAAAATCCAAAATAAATTCTTGTGCACCCAGTTCTTGTTCTTTAAATTTGAATTCATTAAAGATGTATGCTGTACAATCTATCCACCCTGGAAAAAGAACAGCTTGCAAATAAATCACAGAAAACCCAGAATCACCATGACATTTATGCCAATGATGAGTTTAACTATTATATTTGGAGAGAACACACAAAGCAGCCAATAATGTACTGTAGGAATCATGGAAAACGTATTTCTACATTTTCACTTATCATTTTGTAAACATTTTGGCTGCTTTGCCTGTCAACAACAGGGACAAGTGAGAGGTGTACTGGTGCCTCCTGAGAGGCCCCTCGGTGCTGCTACAAGCAAAAACACAGAGAAAACGCCTCACTTACCCTCTAAGCTGCGGCACTTTTGTCTCACTTCATAAACAAGGCGCTCTGACAAAGAGAATTAGAGGTTAACAGAGTCTGTATTAGCTCTTCTGGTTTCAGAAAAACCTAAAATTACAAACTATCAGCGAAGATTTCATATTTAAAAGAGCACAAGTCAAATAAAAAAGAAACCACTTGATAACAATGAGCCCTAGATTTACTGTGGTAATAAAAATGCTCTGAACATCTGTATTTCTACATGAATGTATATCCTTGAGGAAATTATTTAGAGATGATGGTATTGCTTAGTAAAAATTCAAACCGAAGCATTTTATTTTGATATAAGTATAACAAAACACTTCTATGTTCTTCCTCTATGCTACAAAAAAAATTAATAAAAAAAAATCTCTTTAAATTATTTAACTGCCCAAGAGTACAAATGCTTCCACGAGGTAAAGAAATAATGTAACTAAAAGATCTCTGGTTGTGTTAATAGTTTAACTTCTTCTTTTTTCATGTGGATGAGATGATGGACAGAGGATGAGTAAAATCTAGAAATCCAATAATAAAGACAGAGTGCCATGTATCCAGGTAGAGCTTCTAATCATTATCATCAGCCCAACCTGAGGCTTTTTGCCTTCTCATGTCACTCACTAATGGATCTCTTGTCCATACCTTACCTCTCACACCACTACAGCCATGTAAACACTACTGGGACCTTCCCAGGGAGCGGGGCACAGAGTCCGTGGCTCCAATATAACCCAATAAATGAGCCACCTTACCTCGTGTCCTCTCGTCAATGATATCCTTGACCTTGGGTTTCTCTGCTGTGCTTTTGCGAGGCTTTTTGGCTGGAGGAGGCGTATAGGCTGCTGCTTCTGGCTCTACCCATATCTCAGGGTAAACTTCTTTGTACGGGTTACGCTCCTCTGGAGTGCACAGCATAAGCAACAATTCATATTGCAGGAAATGTTATGGATGGATGTTATTACTTACTACATTAAGTCACAATGCTTGATGAGACTAGTAGATTACATCTACTATACATAAATAGAGTCAACAACAGTGATGCTCTCTTACCTTCTGGTGGCTCTAAGCCTTTGGGTCCAGTGGGCTGATATCCTGCCATAGCCCAGTCAATCATCTGCTTGTTTAACATTTCCACAGATTTTGAAGTCTCTGTCTCATCACTCTCAGGGCAGGCGATGAAGGCTTTTCCTGCTCGGCTGCTAGCCACCTTTAAACACATTCAAAACATTTTGGACCAAAAGTTTATCTGTATCATATGATATTTACAGTAAAGATCTTTTAATGATTTCAAGTTAGTACTTTGCTCCTTTCAGTTAAAGACTATGCCTAAAAGGGGAAGGATAATTTGAGAGGGTTTTGCCTGCAGGGTGTCTTGGTTAATTTTGCTCTTGAATTTCTCATTGAGAGCACTTATTTTTAAATTACTTTTTTTTGCATTTGCATTTGCATTTGCACTTGCCACTGCAAATTATGGTAATTGCAGGAATGTTTCTACAAGCATTTTAAACAGATTCTTCCTGAAGATGCTCAGAAAAGACTGGGAAGCAAAGCATACAGCTACTACTCATACTACACCTGTACAAACCACACACTTCTGAATGCAACAAACAAGACAAGACACGACGAGCCAACTGCCATTTGTTTTGGTTTAATAATGCAGCAGATATTGAAAACAAACCAACAAACAATTACTTTAATTATTTTTTTATAGATGTGAAACATCAGCCATATTCCCTGAGCAAGATTAAGGAACTAGAAACTAGAAAGGCAGGTGTACCATAAAATCTGCTCTTATGCTCACCTGTAAGACTTCATAGATGGCTTTCCTGTACATGGGTTGCTTGTTGTAAGTTGGTTGGTGAAAGGCATTGTTAAAGGAACTTAAAGGCATTAGTTTCTCTACACAAACCTGTGAAAATAGACAGAAAATAAAAAATTGTTCACACCACATGTTATGGCAAATGAAATCATGTTGAAATAAAAGATTGATTTTTATGTTTATACTCTGAAGGATCATCTGGCTGAGTAAATAAAACCAAAAAGCTCATTATAAAGTCTGTGGCTGTCACTATAAACAGAAGTCTGTTTTGCTTGAAAAAGGGAAAAAAAATAAGGCCTAACAGCAATATTAATGTTGGCTCTGAATACTCACCACTGAGAATTTTCCATCTCCAAACCACATGACCCATCTGGTTCCCTCAGCAGCTCTGCTGCGTCCCGTCATCCACCAGGATACGATGCGGCCTGGCCACCAAGAGAATCCTCGGAGCTTCCCCCAAACCAGCTCGCCGATGCCAAAACCACGACCGTCCTGCAGCCGAAATAAAAGACACATCATCCCCTCTGCTTTGGCTTGTGGGCAGAGTTGTGAAACCTTTATTTTTCAACGGTGTGTCTAGGGATATTTTTTACTTTGGGATAGTTAGATCCCTTAGATTTAAAAAAACGTTTACATGAAAATAGTGACCATAACAACATCACAAATGACCTTTTTCCTGAATAAGCTAAACTTTTACTAAAAATATATGAATAACTACAGTAATTTTTTGGGGAGAAACCTAAGTAAGGTCTATGAAAATAAATCAAATACTCAGTGTAATTGATTTATATAAGTCTACTATAAAAAGCCCCTAAACTCACGCATAATTAAAAACCAGTTGTTAATTTGTGAAAGTTGTCCTGATGCACACTCAATCATTCAGATAAACAAATCCCAGAAACTCTCTCTGAATGGCACTCATGGCAGCTGATCTATGGTCTATTTGCATACTAATAATCAGGGAAACTGAACTCACAGCCCATTAGTCAATGGTGCTAGTTTGAGTCATTATGGAAATGTACTGTTTATAAGTTTGGAGAAACCTGCAGTTAGTAATAGTCACCTTAAACTGAACCCTTTATCCAACAGTCTTCCTGTTAGCTAACAACCAGACATGAGTCAGTGGCTGAAAATACTCGTACCTCATATTCAGACTCAGTGTCTGGAGTCTTGGGAGAGGTCTTGTCTTCTCCTCCGATGGCAACAGGCTCAGGGGTCATGGCCACAGTGGGGGAAGCTGGGTCAGTAGGCTGTTGCTGCTGCTGCTGTTGCTGCTGAGGTGGCTGCTGATGTTGCAGCTGTTGCTGTTGCTGCGGCAGCAGTGATTGCTGTTGATACTGAGGCTGTGACTGAGACTTAGTGTGCGACTGCGGCTGCTGCTGCTGCTGCTTTGAAGGCTGTGGGTGTTTGATTATTGAGACTTCTTCATTACTGGTCTCTGTTTCATTCTCCTCGTGATCCTTTATCGCATTCATTGCTGACATCTGTTTGGCCTTTTTCTCTGCCTGAAACAAAGCCCAGAGATAACAGAGATGAGGACATGTTTTTACATCACATGTGCCGTCACTGAGTTTAAGTAGGTTTAAGTTGGATATCAAGATATTAAGACTTTACACTCCCACAATGTTAAATCCAGAAACTTCAAAATCAAAAACAGAATCCAAGGCCACAGAATCCAAAAAATATATTTTATTCTTCTTGCAGGAAAATTAAAGGAACACTTTTATCAGTACAAGTTCAGTTTGTTCGCTCCTCTCAGTTATTTTAATACGCACAAACACATGTTCTGAAAACAGGAAGGTGTGTAGGCAAAGAGGAAGTAACAGAAACATTGATGTCTTACAAGGTTCTGCTTAGTGCAGCCACTAAAGGTCTAACTCATATGGAAAGTTGATATTGCACCTAACTATAGCCGAAAATAAACAAATGCCCTAATGCATGCAGCCGACGAATAGTGGTGTAATTTAAATGGAAAAAACAGGGAAATTGAAGCCACTTTCTAGTTAAGTGTACAATACTGTAGTTCCTGGATTTGCCACTTGAGGCGAGCTCAAAAAGTGAGTCATTATGAGTATACTCCCAAGTTAAAAAAATTGTTTTGCTATTTATAGAAAAATTACCTCTTCTTTTTTTTTATACCTCAGTATAAACATTACTCAGCCTTAAAGTTGGGGGTGTGGCCAGTTTGACTGACAGATGGATGCAGATACAGGTGACACTAACAGCTAGCTGTGCGGCAGACTTTGCTAATTCTAGTCACTGAGCGTGACCTCAACTGTGTTTGTGTCTTTCGGAGCAACTACCTGACTCACTGTGCAAAAAAACTGTACTTTTCCAAGAAGTATACGTTCCAGTTTTGGTGAGTGACAGTTTAGTGTTTTATTTATGTTATTTAGCACTAACTAGCAGCCATCTTTATCAATGCAAGGCACCCAGGTAGCCCGTGTGTAAACCTTTCTACCCAAGCATATTAGCATTAGCTAATAACTTAATACAGCACCCTCTTGTCAAAATATGCGATAAAGCACAGGAAAACCTAATTGTGCACAAAAGCAGTCAAGCAATCACAATATCAATATTTCCCATACTTGTTAGCTTGTCTTCACTCTGCGATATCTCTCAAAACTGTCTTAAAAATGTATCTTATTAAACAGTTTCCGATGCACAAGTTGCAGTACAAAGGGATTGCTTTGCACCAAATCCTCATCCACCAAAAATCTTCGGCATAAAAGGGGAAAAAACCCCGTGCAGCCAAACACACCTGGTTGTGTGACCCTTCAGGAATGCTACCAATTATTTCTGTCTTTAGTCTGTGGCGATAACACTGTGGATAGTGTTTGGTCAGCAGTTTGCTGTAAAGCTACTGGAGTGTTTAGCAGACGTTTAATCATTTATGAACATCCTTCAAGTGAGTAATCTATTGGGATTCTTACTGAAGCTCAATAATTCAAAGAATGGACATTTTGACATCTCTGAGTTAAAAATTCATAGAAAACAGGCAGATAAATTAATTATTTTTTGCTTGCTTGTTAATGTAAAAGTTTTGACTTGTTAAGATTTTTTTTTTAAGTTATGAAATTTTAGACTTTGAGCTGTATTTTCACATACTGCACCAGATCTTTAATGCTGAGCTTTCAAAACAGGACATCTTTAATATACATTCTATGCTTGCTAAACAGTTAATGTTGACCTCATGGAAAAAATGGACTATTTGAAAGAAGTAAGATATGAAACTGCCAACAAATCTGATCTTTAGTATGTACACCGTTTTATTTATTTTGCTCACAAGGATGAAAATCTGCTACGCAGCTCAGTCTCCCATAAATCTGAACATGCATGAAATGTTTTACTCCCAGATATAATTCTATCAGAGGCTGATGGGATATGCAGTCATTTATATGAGTAGTGCACCTCTCTCTGCTGTGTAAATGCAGCCTTTGCAAACTTGTCTTTGTCTCTGTGTGTAAGGCATATTCATACACAACACTGTATACAGTAATTCTATAGTGTCCAGATCTGCAGTGAAGAGTTCACTTGGTTTGTGGTACCTGACACTAAACCGCTAGGTCGATCAGAGAGGACGAGACACAGCCGGGACTTAAGCCTCTCACAGTAAATCCCCAACAGCTGCACTCATTCTGATGTCTCTCTCTCAAACACATACACGGTAGGCCTGCAAACACATGCTAACTTTCTTCTTCTTCCTTCCTTTCTTTCTCCTTTTCACACACAGAATATATGAAGTCCCATATGTAAACACGTGCCGGTCATACTATAGGCTCCATGTGAGAGCGGTGCTGCACAGCTGTGCTTACTTTTGCTCAAGTGTTTCTCAGGTTCTCACATCTCACACATAGTGCGTGTGGGAAGAGGAGAAAAAAGTCAAACAGCAGAGTGGCTGAGAGAGAATACAGCACAACCCTTCCTCCTCTCCCTCAGTGTGACTAGTAAACAATAGCGCCTTTAAGGGGAGGTAGTGCCGAACGTGGGGAGGGGTTTCGGCGCAGAAGAGTAGAAACATGTGCTCCTCAATCAAGAGCCTCTGCTCTGGTTTATAAATATCTGTACTGTATTGCGGGATGGATGGTTCAAAGCCTTAGGCCATATGTGTTACACTCTGGCAAAAGAACACTGAGGTTAGTGTTCGAGAGCCTGCGTGGAAGTGCGGTTAAACTGCAAGAAGTGACAAATGTCATTTAAACTGTTATATTATAGGAACAATCTGCAATGTAGTGGACAAGTGAGGTGAGCAGTCGCTGGTGTGGGCAGGAATAAATGAATTAACTGAGAGTAACTTGTGAATTAAATCCAGAGTGAGCTTTTTCATATTTGGTGGCTGGTAACTGCAGGTACACTGAGCTATCTGTAAAACCAATAAAGCAGCTTTCCCTGCACTCTTTTTTGTGTTTTTAGGACACGGCTGTCTCCAGGGCTCCTTCTCCTCGGAGCCAATGAGAAAGTGACGCTGAAAATGCCAGTGGGGGGAGGAGAGAAAGTACAGTGGCTATAAGAACCAGATATTTGTCTTTGGACTTCTTCCCAGTTGTAAATGCCCCCTTTTGGGGGCCTCACAGTGTGTGTGCAACTCCACCAGCAAGACAGGCCCTCAGAGTCTAAAGGGGAAAATACGAAAGGAGGTAGCAGAGACACAATGCGGTCTTTATCACTTACACACGCCTGCCCGTCACTGACAGCTCAGAAATACCACCACTTTATATCCGCTGTCACGCCGTGCTGAACACAAATGCCAAAGATGACGGCAGACATACTGTACTTGTAAAAACACTGCAAAATAAATGTGCTGAAAACATATACACAACCCCCCCCCACTCCCAAAAAAACCCCTCTGTTAAATATAAATACAATGGAAGACTAGGCTTCCAGTGATAGTACTTTGTTATGAACAGAGAGAAAACAGAAGCTCTACAAGACCCTGGTGGACTGTGGAGACATGTTGGACGCACAATAAGGGATAATCTGACTTAGAGGCTGTGCAGCATGATACCCTGAGGGCTCAAGGGGTGACAGAGTGCACTGAGAGGGAGGGGAAAAAAAGAGAAGTGATATGGGTCTCTGGGGTGTCCAGATGATACTTTACTATCAAATCTGGCTGCACTTGCTAACAAAAAGGTCACTTTTACTGTGTATCTGCGATCAACAACTGTCTATTACAGGGTTGTTAACTTTACAAGTTAAGAGTTGTCTCAGTATTAAAGGGCCAAACACTCCGAAGTGCAGCTGCAGAGATGAAACACCGCTGTGCACATAAAAATGAATATGATCCAGCTACAAAGACAAAAGTCAAATCTGCTATCAGAGAGAAATGTGTTAAAGCTTCAAGAAAGATGGCGTTTAATCAAACCAGTCAGGTACCCGAAACATTAGATGAAATCCACTGGCACAAAGATGACACCGAGCCTTTTAAAAACAGCACAAAAGAGTTTGACCTTTGAATGGAGTAGCCTGTCATGCACAACAGGCAGGAGAGGCACAGCGGGGACTCATTTGTGTGACTGTGTGATGGATAATGTAGTGAGATGTGACTTCAGTGCAAAGACCTAAGCTTATCTGCTGAGTAGAACTGTGGAGAAATAATAAAATCTAAAGTCACAACAGGTGTAGTTAACTCCAAGCGTAGAATAATCTGATCCTAAACCTCCAAAAAAGCTTTTAAGGTGGAACTACTGTGCAGAAATTTACAAGTGTCAGGTTCTGTGGCTAGGTGGATTTTAGCAGAGATCCCTAAAGGCTGCGCATTTCATGAGTGGCCTTCCAGATTTTTTTTTTGGGGGGGGTGCACAAAAAATGCCATCTGTTTTTCACTGAATTGCATCCTTTTAAGAACTAATTAGGAATATTACAGAGTTCCCCATTAACACACATTATTATTGTTATTATTATTATTATTAAAGAAAAGCTCCCCAAAGAGTCTCTAAAGCCACTAAAAATCTTTCTACCTAATGGAGTTACTGTTGTTACAGTAGTCTATTTTAGGAGTCAAACAGAACAAAGTGCACAAAGATAGGAAGGAAAGGGCTTCGAGGCCTACACAACAACTTCACCCTTTTCCTAGTTGCATGTTATGTAAGGTGAAGTATACCGGCTCGGAGAAAACAGCAACATTTTTTTTCCCCGTTAAATATACTTCACCTCTGAAAACAATGCTATTCTGACATTTCTATCTGCTGCTCTGAAGCAGGAAATCGTTTGTGCAAGTATTCACCCCACGGGAAAAAGTTTTTTCATGCAAGTTACTTTTTTCCCCAAACACGGCTAAAGCTGCCTGCTCCCTCTCCCTTTTTAAAGAGACATTTCCCTTTAAGCCGTGCAGAGCAGATGGTCCACAACAATTCTCGTGGAAATACCTGAAGTCAGCATATTCCCCTCGCTGTAAGCAGGCTAATCAGACATGCATACTATCCCCCTGTGTTATCAAACAAACAACGCAGTGCACATACCCATACACGCCAGCGTGCAACCCTCATAATCCAGTGTGGGGCTAGAGTTTTTTTTTCCACCCCCACTCTTGGGGTAGGAGAGATCGCTTAAAAAAAGAAAGCATGAACATTTCTTTGTCTGGGAATTCAGGGTCAGGTGATTGCCGACAGGAACTCTGGTTGGCTAGAGAGGACTTGCAAAATGTTGGCAACGAGCCAAGAGGCTGTCTTGCAAGCAGGGTTGGAAATTTGCTGCAAACCTCATCTTCACCCTCATATCCATAGCACAGAGTTCATTTCCATAGCTGGGGGAGGGGTCCGTGGAAGAATGGAGGAGGGAAAATGAGAGGGAGAGAGGAGAAGTCCACTGTAACACAAGGCAAATGAAACAGAGATCCTGGAGAAAGTGCAAGACAGCCTTTCAACACCATATCGTGCGTGTTGCAGAAGTATGCAACAGCAAAGGTCTTTGTACCAAGAGGGGGAACCAAAATTGAGGGATTTGAATCATATCAGGCTTTCGTGCCAAAACAAATCACCCTTTATGCAAATGAGTTCAAACCTTGCAATAAGCCAGATAAGGAGAAAAAAAAGAGAAGGGGGGGCAGGTATATTCAAAATTTGCATCTAGCAAATCCTCTTAGATCCCTGACTCACACAGCTCTTCTCTTCAAGAGAACACACCTCTGTTTTGAAAATGTGAACTACCCACTTGCTTTGAATTTTATGACATTTCACTTGCAGGACCCTGGCATGTTCTGCTAATTTGGTGATATTTTCTCTCTGGAGACACTTTTATGGCTCTGAGGAGAGGAGAGCCAGACAGTAAAGCAGAAGAAATGAACAACTCCCCATTATGTAACAAATGAAGGTGCACACCATCACATTACAGGAGTAAGTAAACAATGTGGAGAATGGATGAATTCATAGAGGTTAGATATTCTAAATCAGGGTTCTAGCAAGAAAATTTAGCAAACTAATGCTAATTAGAAAGCTAATGCTAACCACTAAATGCTGATCCCAACTGCTAATTGAGTGATGGGGCCTACATACGTAACCACAAAGTACCTCTGAAGCCTAGGTGGTAATCACAGTCTTTGTGGAGATGTAGTTACAGTTCTTGAAGTGCATGTCAGGTTAGGTTCAGAGGGGATTTTCAGTAATGCATGTAGGACTGGCGTAGAACTCTAAATCAGGCCTCATTAGATCAATTTTGTGATATTTTTGCATATAAAGCAGAAGAGTTACACTTATATATCATGCATTCAATTCCACGTAAAAAGCATACCAACAAAAACATAATCCAGATGTTTTATCGATCAGCTACTAAAAGCACTTTCTACATTCAAATATCGTCATCATGTTGTAAGCATGAACTATCACGTTTTTAATGGAACCCACCAACAACAGGAAGTGACATCTTGCTGGGTTATTTTTCTTGAAGGCTTTTCATAGCTGCAGTGGTGCTGAAAAGTAATGTTTGATTATGCCTTTCTAAATACAAGTAGGGCTGCAACTACTGATTAGTTTAGTAATCGAGCAATCTATAGATTATTCCATTGATTAATTGAGTAATCCGATAAATACTTTTTCGTATTAACAGTTCATCTGCATATTTTAACTTCCGTACTGCAGTTTTTCTCTGTGTGAAACAAACAGCGGTGGATGGAGCAGCTACAAAGCTCTCTTTTCTTTAATTGCTGATCTGGTGTTTGATGAAGGAACTCCAGCTGTGTCCCAGTTAAGGTTTTAATGGTGGTTACAAGAAAAAGCCCTGCTGCTTTGGACGCTAGAAAAATGTTCCCTTTAGCTCCACCTGAGCTCACCGTCTCAGAAATGGCTCCGTCTCTTTGCACTTGCTGTGGGTGTCCAGACAGACTGCAGGTAAAACAGCTGCTGCTGTGTTTTTGTTGAAAAATTCAGGGCTGCATGCGCTTAATGCTGTAATGCTTTTTATTCACGTGAAATTAGTTAAATTTTCAATTTGCGCATTTGCTATTTACCTTTCTTTCTGGGATTTTTTTGTTGAATAGGAAGCTTTTCATTTGATCTTCATTTTTCCTCTTACTTCGCCTCACGTTCATGCCAGTCGTCATTTCGATTTCTGTAGCCCACTAAATTGACCGTAGAGATCGTGCCTGCCCGGTGCAACGCCGGGCCAACTGCACCATAATGCCATATAATCCAGCAGCAAAAATTAGACATGTCCAAGTACAAATTCGTGGTTTGCAAATGCTCTTTGATCCATCATCAGGGACCACAAAAAGATCATATTTCTCATATTTTAACTTTTCTAGTAGAAAGTCCTCAATCATCAGTCACCATCATATCTTTTACTACACTATTGCATTTTGTAAATGTGCAAATTATGTTTTGTCCTTATCTCTCTATGTTAATTTTTTCTCTCTTCTCTTCTCTTTCCACTCACCCAAATCCCACTGTGGTAGACGTCTGCCTCTCCCTCCCCACCATCACCAAGTTCTTGGACATTGGGCAACATCTCATTGTTGGTGCTTTACTTTAAAATATAAAGCACCTTGAGGCGACTGCTGTTAGGATTTAGTGCCTTATAAATAAAATTTTATTTGCTCCGTGGCTGTTGGGCTGAAAGATGAAACGATTGCTACTCGTTATTTTTCAAAGCAGTACAGTCGGCTGGTGTTTGCCCCCAGCTGAGCTCTGACTCCACTGTCTACAATACTTTGTGCAGCACATATAGCAGAGTACACAGCACACCTGAGCAGATGCTTGGTAGTCAGGCAATGCTTTCACATCAAGTTGTTACAACCCTGTAACAATGTATATCGCTAATACACTATTCATTTATATATGAATGGATACACAGAATGAATATTGGGTTAATATGCTGACAATGAATCCTGAATCCTTTCTCATTAAAATATAAATCTCTCAAAATCTTACTCTTATTGGCTCATAATCAGACCGGACATTCTTAGTTTTTAAACACCATTTTTTAATCTAAACTTGATCTAATCTAGATAATTAAGGAACACTTCATACTAACAAAGAGAAAATCTGCTTTTGAGGAGTTTGCATTTTTTTTTCAGCTCAGCATCAACACACCAAAAACAGTCAGAATGAGACTAATCTCAATTTAACTCATTTTCATGCGGCAAGTATAAATCATATCAAGGCATCAGACTGATGTGATTTACACAGCTGTGTGTGTGTTCTCCTTTGCCAACACAAGAGACAAGAACTAAGCCGGGAGACCCGGAAGCCCACTGAGCCAGTACACCCTGGAAATCCACTGAAATAAATGGTACCTTTATGAGATATCAAATGACCCATCAAATACACTTGGCTTTGAATGCACTAAGAGCTCTATCTTTAACCCTGGCAGCTTTAGTCAACGCCTGTCACTCATCCTGTTGTCTGTGGTGGCTGGGAGAGAGCTGGGGTACTCACCTCCATCTTCCACTTGGCCAGCCACTCCTCTCTGGTCCGCTTGCTAATGTAATAAGGGTCACCAGCCTGGAAGGTTATTCTGGGCATGGGCCTCTGACGAAGGCTGATCTCCCAACCAACTCCCCCTCGCAGCCTGCCTCGACCTCCCTGTTTAAGGTGTTACAAAAAAAAAGTTAGCTATTTGTTTTTGATTCTTCTTCTGAGAGTTTCGTTCATAAGGAAGCATCCAGATTTGTAGTAAAAGTTTTTGATCTGTCGCTACAACCTGCAAATTAAGAGTTTAGGTAACAATCGGGTAATATTAAAATGATGGGGTTATCTACATTGCTAAAAAGATGGATGTCTCACATGCTGGTGATTGGTCAGGCAGGAAGAAGTGATGAAACCATATCTAATCACAACTTCCTGATAACAGACTCGAGGCCAATAGTACTGACTAACACGAGAAGCTCCCAAGTGTATTTGATATTTCAAATTTATACACCATTAGGTACCATTTCTTTCATAAGTCCAAAGGCAAGAGAACTACTAGCCTCCAGTTGTGCAATAGTACTGATACAGAGCAGGCTTCAGGCTTGTTTGCTACATCTTTGGGAGGGCACGTGGCAAAAAGGTTTAAAGTTAAAGTTAAAAGAAAAGTGTAACATTTATACAAAAAAAACTAAACAAATAAATTCCCATTGCATTTCAATCTAGACCCCAAACAATTTGATTTCCAGTTTGAGATAGGAAAAGTAATTCACCCACCCCCAAAAAGGGAAGCTATACCTCTGCAAAGTGTGACAGAAACCTGAAGAGTTACATCAACCAAAGAATAAGGACACGACAGGGCAGAAATCTTACCTCGGTCTTGACTGCATCACTCCCGTCCTCCTCCTTGTGCTCCACATCTAGAGAAAAGACAGTGACACAATGGATGGCCTGAATCATTCATAAGAGAGAGGGCGCTGGCATCGGTTTTCCTCGCATCAGTGTTGAGCTTAAGTGATCTCTCATCCATCAATAAACCATATTATACATTTATTAATCTGACCCTCCATTTCACCCCATAAATTATGTGTTTGATCAAATTAAAGTCAAGTTAATAAACTGCTGAAAGATACTAGCTCAGGGAAACTCCTCATGCGTGCTCAGAGTTCACAATTGTCTGGCATCACAGGAGCTTGTGTGCTCAGGTGCCTTATGAGTGTTTGATGCAACCCAGAGGGTTTGGAGGGGCTGCCCAGATTATGATGAGGATGGAGGGTGG
>VOQJ01031613.1:29422-39834 GCA_015052665.1 Apistogramma diplotaenia
CTTAATCAGTTATTGATGATACCTCTCAGATGCTTTAAATACAGGAACACAAACTCTCCTAACAATACATGCTCTGTAAATATTTGTCTAATCCCCCCCCTTTTTTGGGGGGGGGGGGTGTTGAAAGGCACTTTGAGAGTTAATTAAGATGATTTTAAACAGAAGCTTATGCAAATGATGACATCTCAGGGAAAATAAACCCAAAAACATGTTAGCCCAAGAGTCATTATTAAATCAGGGCTTTTAACTACAGAAAACATCACAAACAGATTGCAAATGGTGTTAGTGTAGTGCATGTGTGTATCTTAGAAACAACATTCAAAACTATGCAATATTTATTCATGAGTACAAAGAACTACATGACTTGTCTTGCATGATTTGTCTTACAGGTTAACAGATATCTGAAGGCTAAAAAAACCCACGTATACTGAAACTGCTTATAAGTTGCCATGTGGGAAAATAAATATATTTCTTGAAGACAAAACACGAGCTTTTACCATTCAAGGTCTCGGAACTCGTATCACAGCCTACATGGGTTGCAGTGCAAGGCTGATATATGCCTAAAACAATGTGGCATACAGAAAAATGATTACTTGACGATGGGGCAAAAAACCCTGCGAGGGGAAGATGTGATAATGACTCAAACTAGGATAATATCACACATGTTTAGATGGGCCATTGTGCTCTTTCTGGAGCTTGAGCGTGCTGATGAGATTCATATAGTACATCAGTTTATATCAGTGAATGAGACTGAATATCAGCAAGTGGGAATGGCAAAAATAATTATGTTTAGCGGGTCCGAGGGTCAAAAGTGGGTTGAATTTGCTGAAACAAACAATCTGACAAGAACTCGGCAAAATGATTGGCCAGCTACAGTATGTGGAGGTGAGAAGGCGGGAATCTTTCCTTCTCTCGTTCAGAAGGGTTTCAGTTCAGTGACTGGCAGCGTTCAGACATGTTTGGATGACTTGGAGTTTAAAGGACCTCTTTGGAGTTTTAAATTAATTTCTTTGCTGTTTTTTTTCTTTTGACGCTTGACACTGAAGGCTGGGAAAGATTCGAGTCAGCGAGGAGGCCGATCTGTGACAAAGTGGAGTGGCTGTGTCGCTCAGAGATGAATTACAACAGCAACGGTGAACACTTGAGCACTTGGCACATGTGGTCAACTCCCCACAGCTGTGAAAACACTTTCTAAGGTGCCTTGATTCTGAGTAGAGCGCTGCTATATCGGGTAATAATACTACCTCTAGGCTGCTTTAAACATCCTGACATAAACCCTCCGGCACATCATCTGCAAATATTTTTCTAATCCCATTTTTAGATTTGCTGAATCAGAACTAATCACTGCAAAACAAATATGCACAGATGGACAGATGTAATTTGTGTAGACATGTTAAGTCAACACTCACTGGAAACTGCTTGCGTTTTCTTCCAGGCTTGCCAGCTTTGCAAGAGGCACTACTTTTAGGTGACTTCTCCTGCATCAGTTCTCGGTCCGGTATTGTTCTCTCACCCTGTCAAGAAAAAGAGCACGCCATGATTTATACAAAGTATCTGTTTGGGTAAAGATGCATGTTTGTGTACAATAAGTTAGACAGCAGTTTCACATCCACCAAAGATGCAGCAGAAGCAATACTAGATCTGCAGGACACCCACAAAACTGTGAAACACTTGAGCATTTGGGGAGGACTGCGGCAGGTCCTCCAGTGTCTTTGGCTGAGTGGACAATGAGACAGATAGAAATTGAATGACACATTCCTTTGAACTAGGCTGAAGCGAAAGCTCTGTGGATGCAGCGCTGACCTTCCACAAACAATTCCCTCTTGACACTGTTACAAAGACGTAGACCGGCCCCCACCTTCCCCTGCTGCAATTTCCCTTTGATTAATAAAACTGTCTACCCCCGTGAACAAAGCCCCATGTCTGCCATCACCAAGTACCCCTGGGGTTGATGGGAGAAAAGATGATCCTAATGTAGATGCTTTGAGCTTCAATATTGACTGAATAGAACCACCAGCACCAGGTTTGAATGCAAATGAGACTGCAAGGCCATTCCTGACAGCTGCAGTGGGGGGGTGGAGGGCTGGGTCCTTATTAAATTCCTTCAGTATTGAATGTGAGATTCCCCCAAAGATAAATGGGGTCTCTGCACTGTAGACATTCTGCAACTAAGTCCCTCTACTGGCGTGTTGGTAGGTGTATTTATTTTAAGCTCAGGAAAACATTACTATGAAATAGTACATGCCTTTGTCTTTTTATGATGGGTGGAGTTAGATCTAGCAAGAGCAGTGACTGAATTGTGGAGGTAAAGTAGGGCAGAATATTTTTTTTAATAATTTCAACAGGAAGCAAACTAGAGTAACACCACTCTCCAGTGCACACATGCAGTGAATGTGTCATCTTAAAGACATTTCTTTATTAGCAATACCTGGAGTGCAATACAATGCCTGTTTTTCTGCACTTAGAAGCACCACTGCAGCACATTCACGGAGAGAGCCTGGTTGGGTCTTTGTGTATTGTTTATTTAGTGACTCACAAATCCTTCAGATTTGTCGCTGACAAGTTGCAACTGTATAGTTTGCTATATTTGGGAGGGGGGTGGTGGCTGTGGCTCAGGAGGTCGCCTACTAATTGGAAGGTTTGATCCATGTCTCCTCCAACCTGCATGGTGAAGTATCCTTGGGCAAGTTATTGAACCCTCAGTTGCATTCATTGGAGTGTGAGTGTGTGAACATTTAGGTTATAAGTGCTTAGGCATAGAAAAAGCACTTGTGTGAGTGAATGGGTAAATGAGGCTTGTGGTAAGAAAGCACTTTGGATGCTTAAATTGAGTAGAAAAGCATCATAAAAATACCAGTCCACTTAGCCTTCACTTGATCATTCACGCTGCATAGAATCATCTTTAATATAAACTGCATTATTCCATCTAGTTTTGCGCTCTGGTGTTACATTATGACATTTATATTTTAGATTATACTCTAGTATCCAAATTTATTCTGGACTTTTAAAACAGGAAATGAGGCCACGGGGTTCATTCAGCACCAGGTCCAATAATAATTTTTTTTTAATCAGCACTGGGGGTTCAACAGTCAATTAAATGTTCAAATTTAAACACTTAAAGGATAAGGGTTCTTGATTTGAGGAAAAAGATTACAAGCTCCTAACTGGGCCTTGAGGTTAATTATTCTTTCAAGTGCTGTCTCCAAAGTCCAGAATTAACCTCAAACGATGATCCAAAATGGACGAGATGTCCTTAAATTTCTGAGAAAATGATGAAAGAAGGAACAATCTTATGTCAACTGTTCTGCCCTTTGACGATGATCTTGTGCCATGAGAAACACTTGCAGTCTGGCAAAGTGAGATTTTCCAGTAGCCCTTGTGCTTGAGCATCTTTAATGAGGAACCCGGTAGTTATGACACTCTGGGTTTGAGTCTAGTGTTACTCTCTGACTCATCAGATTCTGTGCTGATGAACTAATGACATTTAAAAAAATGTAGGGTCTTTAATAATTACAGGCAGTAATTTCAACCGTCTGGCCACGTTTCGCCCCTTGAAATGTTTACCACATGTTCCTGGGAGATGAACTCATTTGCATAAAGAAATAGATATAATCAGGGTAAATGATGCTCTGAATGATGGGCAGAGGATTATAACTGGTAGAAATTGTTTAAAAAAATAAGTGAAAACTGTAGCACTCTTGTTGGAGATAAGCATTTAAATGGTTATTTTACATGTAGATTGAAACCTTTTTGTGCAAGTGTTTTGCCGATGGTTCCAGTTCATTGTGCGATCACTAATAGAGTGCCTGGTGCTTCGGTTTTTCCCTACCAGGGCGGCAGAATTTGCATAGATAATAGCACATTTTGAGAGCAGCCTGGTGTGCAGGCTCATTTGGGAACCACTTACATGGATGACACAATTCAGTGGTGCCTGGCTATCTCTGCAGGGACAGCCCACACCATACCACACCACTCCTCCAGTTCTCTGTTAGGGAGCTCAGGCACAGCGAGTGAGAACAACACGCCATTTTCACACTCAGCTTCACCCTAATATTTTCTGAGAAAAACAACAGAAAAGCCTGAAATATAATTTGTTGTTGCCTGGAGTGAACCCTACTACATTGTCAATATCTCTGCACTATTTCCGTCTGGGTAGCCAGTTATTTAAGGCAATGTCTGTTGCCAGGCAACAAGACTAAGGGCAGTACTGTGTAATGGGAACACAGAAGATGAGGACAGATCCCCCCAGCAAAAGAGCTGTCGAGCCATTCCAGCTCCAACTCAACCTACACCAGCCAACGCCCACGTCACCAAGCACCATTACAGCAGTAAATGTCACAGAATACAGCTGCACCTTGCAACAGCCTCTTCAGTGATGCTGCTATCGCCGGCACAGGGGGTGATGCTGCAGTTACACAGGGACTGAAATTATGAGTGTGTCTGCATCGTGGAAAGTGACAAGGCACGTCATGTGCTGTTGAATTCTACAGGGAAAATTTGATTATTTCTTCAGTGAACAGAGGTATTCATCGCAGTGAAGCCTACTCCAGCAATCATGTGGATCATTTGGATCAGTGACTGCGGCTTAATGTTTAACGCTAATCGTAAAATTGAGGAAGAGTTGAATTTGGTTTTGGCCTGAAGTGAGTGCACAAAGCAATCCAATCCAATCCATCTCATTTTTAAGGCTTTAACAGTGTAACGGCGCAGTCATAAAACTATAAAAAATGTGGTTCACGTGCACATACTCCTTGCCAAGATCATGTGAAAATACAAACAGGTGCTACATCACAGCAGGATGAGCTCAGGAATGAATAATTTCCCTTTAAATCAGTCCTCCTGAGGACATTAAAAAAAAAAAGTACTTTGCCGTGATGGACGACCAAATCCAAATCAATCTTGAGCTCAACTCAAGTGATTCAAAAACCCTCCTGAGCTCTTTGAAATCAATAAATCATGAGTGACATTCAGCAATTTGTCAAGTGAAGCATTTCTGTTAATATTACACACACGTTTCTTACCATTGTGTTTCCAGGTGAATCAGCAAAGAATGCAGTGGTGGTATTGGTGACAGTGTTGGACGGCATCATTAAGAGTCTTACGGGCTTATGGGTAATGTCTGATGATGGGTAATGTAGATGAGGGCTGTTTCACGTTAAAATGAACTCAAAGGATTAAAAAAAATAAACAAATGAGAGATGATCCCTTCCTCTTCTTCCTGCTCTCCTAGAAATTTAAAGAAAAAAGAAAAAGAAAAGCAACGGTAAGATTGTTCAGCAAGTTTTTCTTTGGTGTCTTGAATATTTAGGGTTAAACAGTTTCATGCAAGCTGCGTAATTTCGTGATATGTTATGTGTATCTTTCCTAAAAATGAAGTTGCTTTCCCCCGAGCAGCAGCTTTCTTTTTGCTGAGTGCACGTCATGTAGCTATAGGACCCGCGCAGCCTTCTATAGATACTGTATGGCCACTATAGCCTACAGGCCCCTTTACACCACATGGATGTTTGTTGTGCAGCACTCGCTATGAACTGGGCGCTACTGTGCGACTAACAGCCTGAAAATGCTCCAAAAATAAATGCAGAAATGCTTGTATTTTTGTGGGCACGTTTTTTAAAAATTCATTAATATTTCATGTTCATCGTGAGTGTGGGTTAAAGTTACTCCAGCGGTCTGCCATGCGCGCAAAGCGAAGCCTGTTACACTGTTGCACTCGTGGAAATTTACAACAAAACCCCCCCATAAACCTATATTCATACAGGATGTGTTAGATTTCCTCTAAGGGTTAAAACGACACTGATGACACTCATTTGTGATTTATTTAAAACATTTATCGGGGCTGCCGGATTTAAGTCCTCGCTCGTGACAAAAAATTAAAAATAAAAATAAATGCAAGCAAGAACCAGAACGTGTTAATGTTGAAAAATAATTTATTATAAGGCCACACAGGCGTTCAGTGTCACCGCATTTCGATGCCATCAGCCTACAATCAGGCCACACGCTTACACTACTGCGACCGACTGATGTGCATATATTATTCAACTGGCTATGCATTAAAAAATGGCAAAGTTTTTAGACGTCTTTTGCATGAGGGGAAGTCTGCAATATGACCCTGGGGATTGTGGATCTTTTACAGGCCTGAAGGATAACCCCCCCCCCCGTTATTTCCTCTAATGAGGCCAGTGCTTTGAAGAGCCGAGATGCTGGTTCCGTGCTGTAAATCCAGTCAAGTTCACATCTCGATGTCCAATCAGCACATCTGCAAAAAAAATGCGAACCCTAAATCGCTATTTCCCCATTTTCATCGAATGCCTTCCGCTCGTTCACGTTTTTTGTTCGCATAAAGGTTACCCTTCCTGCGCGGTTGCTAGTGGCGGTTTAAACGAATTTACATGCCTGAATCGCTGTGTGTTCGTTACCCGGTTTTCCCAAGTCCCAGGCCTGACCCTTTTTGTCTCGCTTGCTCCCGGAGCCTCCTTCCTCTTCTCTCCCCGTCCTCCACCTCCCCAGCCGGCCAGCTCTCTTCCAGATGCGCGCTCTCACTGCAGACGGTCCTGCCTGCTTCCACTGGGTCCTAGAGACAGTCAATTCAAACTCGCCACATTTGCAAGTACTAATTACATTTTATTCGATATGTGTCCCCCAAACATTTAGGATGTCATTATTAATTTGTTTTGAGCCTTTATATTAATATTATAGTTAAGTAAAATAACAAAAACTGAATGCGTTTATGGAGAGTCGTGATATCTATTCGACTGTGAGTCAAGTGTCTTTAGAAGGGTTGTTTGTACTTTAATATCGGGTACCCAGCACATTACACAGTAAGAATTAAGAAAATTAAAGCTAAACACTGAAACTAAAGAAAAAGAAAGTAAAACAGAATATTTTTCAAAGAATAAGATCTGCTATGGAAACTATAAAACTGAATTAAAAATATTCAAAACAAATTTAAATTAAAAACCCAATAGGAAATGCAAAACTCTAATAACGCTGACCTATAACCTATACATGAGACAGGTGAAGGGGGAATCCCGCATAGCAAAACAGAACTCAGGCTGGGGGCTGTGTGCATCTCAGACCACAAAGCTGCAGGGATGCCTCTATAATTTTATTTACTGTTCTACACATTCATGCACAATTTAAACAATACAATGGTTAGTTTCAAAACTGATTTTACACCAGAGACATTTTAATGGCCCAGATGTCCCCTAAGTGCTGCTCTGGTTGGCCCCAGTGATGTGACCTGAGGGTGAAAATAGCCAGTAAACCAAACCACATTTTCACAACTGCCCCTTAGAGACGGGTCTGTGTGCCTGTGCCAAACAATTACATGCGCTTGCGGGCAAAACCAGGCCTGGGCAGTTTTGGGCATATATTCTCATTCTGTGCATTGCACAGTCAAACGATCGTCCAAATCCCACATGTGAAAAACTGAACCTGATAACTAAAAGATACCATCAGTAGCTTTTGAAATGCCAAAAGAGGCACCAAAATTTGCAAGATAAGAAAATGCACAGATACTAAGCTGAAACATGATACAACCAAACGTACAAGGTATTTAATCACAGTCATTTCTGTTTAAAAATGATTGTCATTACTTACAATCAGAACAACTGAAACACACAAAAGCAAATCATCAGATTAAACCTTAGTCTATTCAGTAAGACTTTAACCTGTTCAAATGTGTTTAAATATCCATGTAATACAAAGTACTGACCAACAAACACACAGGAACCTGAAAAGACTTTTTATTTTGACTCATTTATGGGCCCCCTGGTGGCTGCGGGGCCCCAAGCAGCCATGTAATTAGTCAATGCCCCCGGCCCGCTTTGGGGCCTGGTGAAGTAAAACTTGTGTCATGTAAACTTATTTTAATTACACTGCAATAAGTATTTTACTTCATGACGCTGATGCAGATTTAATGCCCCCAACTGGCCACATATTTGTACAATGTAAGATTACCATACAGTCTGTTCATGTAGTTTGTGTTTTTGCAGATGTACGAGTTACATTTATACACTTGTGTTTTCTTCCTTATTCTTTTTTTGTCCTAGATTTCTTCTTCTGTGTATTAAATTGTTCCTGTGACACCTTGAATATCTAATCAGGAACAGATACAGCGACCTCCCGTCCTGGGTTTTTTTGCAGCATTTGACAGTTTTATAAAACAGACAGTTCAACTTGCTAAACAAATTAAAGTCGTCTACATTATGCATTAAAGCAGTTTTTAAAAAGCCTCTAAATGCAAATTAAAAAAACAAAAAGCAGAACATTAAAACAAAAGGAAACAAAAAGCAGTTTAGAGATGTAAGAGCAGGATGATTCATGATGAGTTTTAAAAGCTCGACCAAAAACACTACACGATATTAAAGAGATTAACATCATATACAAGTCCCATATCTAAGCTGTTTGCCCCGTCTTACTCAGTAACTTCCAAGTCCTTGTTTAATTTGCCCTCTGGGAACAGTTAGCATCGTTTATGTGGCAGTAAAGAGTCGATTAGTCAGATTTATTAAGATGACAAATCAAAACATAAAAGAGAAGCTGAGCAAAGTTCTGAGCTAAGATTTAAAAAAAAAAAAACCTGTAATATTCTTCAAGCAAATGTGTAAGCCAAACCCAAAAAATCCATTGGATCTAAATTTACTTCATTAAGCATTTATTTGTATTTAAACATGCAAACACAGTATATCAAACTTTTTGTGGGACTACAGTCCACAAAGAATCCTTCATCTGGCACCACACTTGTTTATTACCTCACAATCAACATCTATCCCATGCATGCCCACTAGACGGAGACACCCGATGCCAGATTGGAAGGCTAAATGCTCAGTGAAAAAATCCCTGTGGGGCAGGTTTGAAGGCTTTTGAGGGGCGGTTAGGAAGAGAGGAAATGTGTGGATTTTGGGTGGTTGTGGTTCACTGAGCTGGAAGCAACAGTGGCTCCTCTTTCTCATAAAGTCAGTGGCACTGCGGTTCATCTGAGGACACCAGCAGCAAGACGATGGCACATGACCTACAGACATAGGCAGTGCGCTGCAGGCTGGTGGATATCCTCTGTCTATTTGTGGAAACCCCCCCAGAGGAAAATGCTGAGAGGTCATAGTGTCCTGACCTCATCTCAACTACACAGTTGGTTTTGATATGATCTGTGCCTGAAGCATCAAGAAAAGGGCCACATGGTTTTTGATTTTCTGTTTTGTTAGCATGACTAAATGATGAAGTTGGAAAGATCTGTATAAGGACGGAAAAACAAGCAGTAACTGAGTAGTGCAGGTGGTAATAACACAATGTAAAAAAACCTTGAAATCATTTAATATATTAATGTAGACTTACCCAAATTAACAGCACTCATAATGTAACATCAGATAGTGTAGTGTAGCAATGTGAATGGAAATTGTAAAGAAATACAAAGAAAAGCTAAGGTAATCGACCCAAACTCTGCCTAGAAAATATCCCCTAGACCAGGAGTCAACTACATTTGTCCAAGCACCGGAATTTTTCTCAGCAGTGTGAGGGCCAGATGCTCTTGGTAATATATCAATTTTACTTTCAAATTCATACTATTTTTAATTATGTGATGTGGACATCTTGCACTTACATGTTCTTCTCTGTTATGTTGACACCTCAGCTGTGCTCATAGATATAATGAGCATGGGAACAAAATGTTGCATGAGAGCAACAGGTTCATTTATGCCAATCTACTTTTCAGAAGGCATTTTTGTTGTCATTTTTTTAAATTAATATAGAAACACGAAGAGTTCGAATGCAAAACAAAATATCTGGATTTTATGGTAAATTTAAGTAATTTAATTTCACAGGCAATGGTGAGGTGTTATTTTTCAAAAATGTAAATATAGTAATTTACCTACTTTTGAATAAATAATATTTTGTTTGAGGCAAAACCAGCAAAATCTTTAATCTGTCCTCTGCCCAGTGTGAATGAAGGCAAAAAGGCACAAATGTCAAATGCCGGATGAATACTATGGCTTTCTCATTAGCACCTACTCAGCACGGGTTAACTGGACTCCAGACAACTCGCCAGAGGGGTATTCCAGAAAGCATGTTCAACAAACTGAGTCTAAACAGAGACTCTGAGTTAATCAACTCTGACATCGGCAACTCTGAGTTTCCGGTTCCAGAACAGCTGATCAGAGTTGGTTCAATCAACTCCGAGTATGCGTACCTTGAGTTAGCGCGTGCATGAGTGAGGAAAGAAAGCCATCATCAATGGAGCTCCGGTATCAGGATTCACCATGGCAACGGGTAAATAAAAAGCGGAGCCTCCATTTTAATCTGATGGTCCGAGGATCGGACGTGTCAGTGTGGAGCATTACGAGTCACTTTAATCAGCTTCACTCACTCAGTCATCATCACAGGCAGAATAAAAGTTTGACATAAAACATATAATTTAC
>VOQJ01031616.1:0-26377 GCA_015052665.1 Apistogramma diplotaenia
AAAGTAATAAAGTACCGGCTCTAAAATGTACTCAAAGTAAGAAAGTAAAAGTAGCTCTTTGTCCTCTTTCTTACATCTTTCTTCATCTCTGCTCTTTCTTTTCTCTCCCTGGAAACACTTCCGCTAAAAACAACGCTAACCGGAAATGCTAACTTTTCTCAGCCGTGTTAAAACTAAAGTAACGAGTCTGTTTTGAAAATGTAAGAAGTAGAAAGTACCGATATTTGTGTAGGGCGTAAAAGTAAAAGTAGCCCGAAAAATAAATACTCAAGTAAAGTACACATACCTGAAAAATCTACTTAAGTACAGTAACGAAGTATTTGTACTTCGTTACTTCCCACCTCTGCTGATTTATAACGTTGTTAATAACTTTTCAGTGGAAGGTCAAGAAAACTGTCAAGAGTAGTCTAAATGTGTCTAACAGAAAACATGTTTATAATTATAAAAGTGCTTGGATGGGGTTTTTTTTAGATAGTAACTCTCGAGACTGTTACCCTGGTGAGTGGGGATGCCCCGGCTCGACTCTGTGCATACCAGTGGGGAAAGTGTGTGACGGAAAGCCCGATTGTCCCGGAGCCACGGATGAGACCAACACCACTGCACAGCAAACCTGCGGTAAGTCATGGCTACATTTTTAGACATGAATTTGAGAAAAATGCGTCCCACGCTAAGAATGCTCATTCATACCTGCCTTTACAGTCCGAAAAACCTGATGAGGAGAATTAGAGGGAACGGAAGTGATCGAGAACTTGCCAAGTGTAGAATGACTTAGATTTTCAGTACTTTATTGTAATTTGTAAATTGAGGGGTTAGGGTTAACATAGTGTTGAGTAATCATAAATGTTTCTCAGATGTCAGCTGCTCAGATAATATAATCATCACTTTTGCACATATACACCTGGCTTAATATTAACTTTTTACAGGTCATTTTCAGATCCATAAAACTTATTATGATACTGATGATAACCTGACACGCAGGCTTCCCTGAATATGATTCATTCAAAAACTTTAATTATAATCTAGATTTGTCCATAATGTTAATTTGTATATTTATTCACAGGTCTGGAACGTTGCGCAGCCTTGAGCTGTGAGTTCCACTGCCACTCATCTCCTCAGGGTGGTGCATGCTACTGCCCCGATGGCTTCATTGTGGCCAATGACACCCGTTCCTGTGAAGGTGAGTGCTTTTTAAAATGAATTTTCTGAAAACACAGTCTCCGCATGTTGAAATCAGACACAGACAGCACACAGTTTTAGAAATTCAAAAAGTGGCAGATGTCATTTCACGGTGTTCTGGTTCCAAATTGCTTGCATAGACCCTCAACATAATGTTCTTCACATAAAACATGGCTGTTTGTTCTGTTGCCCAGACTATAATGATTGCCAGATCTGGGGGATCTGTGACCAGCAATGTGAGGATCGCCCTGGCACACACCACTGTAGCTGTGCTGATGGATACTTCTTGGAGCAAGGTCATGTTTGCAAAGCCAATGTATCAGGTACAGAGAGTGCACACGTCATGGCTCCTGCATATGTTTTTTTGGTGTTTAAAAGATCAGCTGGACGTGGTTAAATTAAGAAGACGTTACATTTTTTCACAGTCCAGCTGTGAAAATTATATTCAAAAAGTATATTCAAATGTCATTTATTTTCGTTTGTCTTGTTCATTTATGTAACATTACGTAATTCTATCAAATGTCAAAATGCTTAGGAAAAATTTTCTACTACTTTTTGTTATTTGTGTTTTTCAGCTGGGCTGCCACAGCTCATTTTCACTAATGGGGGTGATGTGATGATGGCTGATCTGCACGGGCGCTTTGTCAGGACTCTGGTGCCGTCGCAGGGCAAAGGTCTGGCTGTCGGAGTCGCCTACAACTGGCGCAGTGACAAAGTCTTCTGGAGTGATACTTACACCAGAAAAGTCAGTCCCTGATGATGCTTTTTTTATAATTTTAAAATTATTATTATTTTTAAGGAATAACCACTCATGCAAAACATTTTAATTCTTTTGCCAGGTTTATTCTGCCAACTATAACGGAGATAACATTAAGGCTATCCTGACTAATTCAGTTCAGAGTGTCCAGAATCTTGCAGTTGACTGGATCAACCTCAAACTCTACGTGCTGGAGGCCAGGGTGCAACGCATTGACGTGTGTGACTTTGATGGAGGAAGTCGGGTAACACTGGTGGCTGAAAACCTGCAGACGCCTCATGGCCTCGCCCTGGACCCAACAGAAGGGTGAGGTTAAATAAATAACAGTAACAGTGCAAAAATAATCCAAAATAATAAAAAATGTCTTTGAATCCACCCTTTACTTGAATACGTTTTTGTTTGTTGGTTTGCAGCTACATGTTCTTCTCAGACATGGGTTTTAGCAATACGCAGGCTAAGCTCGAACGTGCCTACATGGATGGCAGTCATCGTATAGACCTGGTGAAGAGCAGGCTTGGCACGCCAACAGGAATCACCCTTGATATTGTCACCGAGAGGGTCTACTGGTCTGACAGCCACTTTGACACAGTGGAGACCGTCACATACAATGGTTTGGACAGGTAACGGTTGCATTAAAAAAGCTGTTGACACCCTTCTGTCGTACTCTCCTTGATGTTTTTTCTAAGGCATGCTTATTTCACATAGGAAGTTAGTCCTCAATGGTGGAACACAGGCGCCGCATCCTTTTGGAATTGCTGTATTTGAAAACCATGTGTTCTTCACTGACTGGACCAAGATGGGTGTGATCAGATCGAATCGGTTCAACGGCAGCAGCCCAACCCTCCTCTACCGTGCTGCGAACCGGCCAGGCCACGTTGCCATCTCACACCCTGTCGTGCAACCTATGGGTAAGGAAATTCGCTCTGAGTGAACAGCCAGTTTTGGGGATAACAGCTTTAGAGATGGCTGCTTTCTCTTGGATATAATGTAACCAGATGCAATTTACCTTGTGGTGTTCAAAGTGTCTCAAAAGCAACAATGAATCTCCAGATATCATGAACCAGTTAACTAAAAAATAAATATCTACAAACCCTGTGAGTAAATTTGTTTTAACACCAAAAACACTATGTGTTATCTATAAGAGGTAGATAGTGTACTGAGTGAGGTACAGTGCTGTCATAAAATGATGGCATTTGTCTTGTGTTGCAGTGAAGAACCCCTGTGGTAGAAACAATGGTGGCTGTGAGCAAATTTGTGTATTAAGTCATCGCTCCGACAATGACGGTTTGGGCTTCCGCTGTAAGTGTCACCACGGTTACAACCTCCATAACAATCGGACCTGCATCAGTGAGTCTAAAGTACCAAATGACCTTATCCTTCTGTAACTCAGTTCACATTGCTTATATGTTATGCTTTGCCATTTTAAAAATGTTAAAATTGCAGTCATTTCCATGTCTGTTGGGATAGTTTATAAATCCATCACTTAAACAACATGATTTTGTGTTAGTAAGTGCTGGCACCCACTTTTTGTGCAGAGGTGAAGGACTACTTGTTGGTTGCCTCCTCGCTGGCAGTGCGGGGACTCCCACTGAACATTTCCATTCAGGAGGACATCACTCTGCCCCTCACCGGTCTTGGGGCCTCTTTTTCTGGCTCTGCGGTGGAGTTTGATGGCAATGAGGGAGCTGTTTTCTACGACGACAGGTCCGCAGGCCTCATCTATAAGTCGAATCTCAATGGCACTGGTGAGTTTTTATTAGACTTGTGCAATAAAGTAGCATTAAAGGGTGCTGAAATTTACAGCTCAACATTTGATATTGTTTATGCGATCTCAGTTCAGCAGATTTTGACAGGCTACAGAGTGGGGACAGTGGATGCCATGGCTTACGACTGGACCTCAAAAGTTTTGTTTTGGACCACAAACAGCTACAAGTCAATAGTGGCCTTCAAAGTCACAGACAAGTCCAGACGAGACATTGTGACAGGACTTAGGAACCCAAAGGGAATTGCAGTGCATCCTAGTGCTGGGTGAGTGTCACATTTACCACAAATAACTCCTGAGAAAGGTTTCAGTTTGTACAGCATTTATACAGCCTTTTTCTGGTCTTACTAACCACTCAAACCATTTCACACAACAAGTCACGTACCCCACAGTACACAGTACTTCCACAGCCACCACAGGACACACTAGACTGTACCTAATCATCATGTGATATTCTTTGTATTCAGGATAAAAACTGATGTTATTTTATTCCAACTGAATGTTAATCCGCAGCTACTTGTTCTGGTCTGACTGGTATCGTCCAGCTGTTATAATGAGAAGCTACACTGATGGCAGCAGGGCTGTTCCTCTGGTCAACACAACACTGGGATGGCCGTATGGGCTTGCTGTTGACTACATGTAAGTACAGTGGTCAACTATGTGATTTATATGAATACCCACTTGGCTTCATTTAAAGAATAATACAGTGTATGCTTCCATCCCAGTGCACCTTTGTGTATTTCTCTTTGACAGGAATAACAGGCTGTACTGGGTCGATACTCTCCTGGCTCAGATTGGTCACATCAATATTGAAGGAAATGACAGACAGACTTTCACCAACATCGGCCAGATCACTCAGCCCTACTCTTTGACAGTTTTTACAGGTGAAATCCATTGTACATACATTCAAAATGTTATCAAAAATGTATTTAATTGGGCAGTTTTTGTGCAGACACAAACACGGCTGCTTGTAACTCAAAATGTTAATCTATCTTGTAGACTACCTATATGTGTCTGATACAAGGACTGGAGGTATATTCGAGATGAGGAAGAGGGACGGAGGCGGAAACATTATCATCAGACAAGGAATCACGAGCATCATGAATATCAAGGCGTATACAGCTGACCTCCACAGCAGTAAGTTCACGCAAAGGGAGATGATGGAGTCTGCAAGGTGCTAAAATGTCAGGACCAGGACCTCGCTTATTTGACTAGTAGTTGGGAGAAAATGTTCTCTCTTTTGCAGAACAACAAAGGAATGCTGGGTCAGGGCAACACATGAGCAGTGATGGAAAAAAAACCCCACTGACAACCTCTTTGTTATCTTTCTCACAGCCTTCAACAGCCGTTGTAACACGATACCAAATGGACTCTGCAGCCACTTCTGTTTTCCAACTCCCGGCTTCGGTAAAGTGTGTGGTTGTCCATATGGTATGAAACTTAATTTAAATAATTTGGACTGCATTAAGGACGATTCTGTTCCCCCGCCTGACAACAACTGCGGCGACTACTCCTTTGAGTGCGATGAAGGACGCTGCAGGCCCAACTCGTTCCTCTGTGACGGGATTGTCGATTGTGTGGATCAGACTGATGAGGCCAACTGCACTGATGCAGGTGAATGAAAAAGGAGGCGTGTGTGTTCCAGAGTAATGTAATAAGATACTTGTGCAACTTTTTTTTCTTAATAAATCCAACTCTTCATCAGGAGCGACCTGCTCTCCAAGGGCCTTCACCTGCAACAACAAGCACTGCATCTATTCCAGCTGGCGCTGTGACGGCATAGATGACTGCGGAGACGGCTCAGATGAAATGAACTGCCCCACCCGTCTGCCTACCACCTGCCCAGCTGGCTACTTCACCTGCGACAACAATAGATGTGTCTCCACAATATGGGTGTGTGACGGCGACAATGACTGCGGGGACGGCTCTGACGAACACAACTGCAGTTAGTCCAGATTTTTACACCTCTTCGTAAATTGTTGCACACGCAACTATTATGTTTCATATCTTTATAAAATTGACAAATGTCCTGTGTTTGTGATTGTCAGATTCAACCATCACTACATGCCCTCCCAACTACTTCTTGTGCCCTGATCATCGCTGTATCAGTAGCTTCTATGTGTGTGATGGTGACCAGGACTGCTTGGATGGCTCAGATGAAAAAGACTGCGGTATGTATCTGTGAAAAAAATGGTGTCCCATATCTCATATTTGATTAATTCAAATGTTAGAATTCTGTTTGTTCATCTTTCCCATTTTTTTCTTTCTTCTTTGAACTTTAAGAGTTTTCCTGTTCCTCCTATGAGTTTGCATGTGCCAGTGGAGACCAGTGTGTCTATTCGAGCTATCGGTGTGATGGAGTGTTTGACTGCAGAGACCATTCTGACGAACAAGGCTGTCGTATGTCACCTGCCCAGATTAATGTTTTCTATAATCAGACTGGTTATGTCAACGGTGTTAGCAAGTGATGTTCAGAATTCCACTCTCTGCTCAAATTTATCAGAAAAAGTCACTGAAGTTTTATTTTTTGGATTTCTCCATCACCTCCAGCCACTCGAGGTCCAGGCCTCTGCCACGATGACGAGTTCCAGTGCCAGACCGATGGTTTCTGCATACCAGATAACTGGGAGTGCGACGGCCACTCGGATTGTGAGGATGGATCCGATGAACACAACTCCTGCCCGCCTGTCACCTGCAATTCCTACGAGTTCCAGTGTGCCAACAAGATATGCATTCCACTGAGCTGGTTGTGTGACGGTGACAATGACTGTCGAGACATGAGTGATGAACTGAACTGTCCCACCCCTCCATTTACTTGTCCTTCTGGACAATGGCAGTGCCCCACCAGCCAGGTGTGCATTGACCTGGTCAAGGTGTGTGATGGCCATAGGGACTGTCCTAATGGAGCAGATGAGTCACCTATCTGCAGTGAGTTGAATGCATTATATATAAAATACTTAAGTCTCAAGATGCACAGAAACAGAAAACAAATTAATGGTAATAATAAAGTAAGACAGCAAGAAGAGTATAGTGCAGTTTAATGCACGTTATATTGCTAAGTCAGTGTCATGTACTTTCATGTAGACCAAGATGATTGTTCACTCAACAACGGGGGCTGCAGCGACGGCTGCATTCAAGGACCATTTGGGGCTGAGTGCACCTGTCAGCCAGGATATCAGCTCCTCAATGACTCCAAGACCTGCGATGATATCAACGAGTGTCTCATTCCTGGGTTCTGCAGCCAGCAGTGCTACAATGAAAGGGGAAGTTTCAGGTGCCACTGTTCAGATGGTTACCTCCTAGAACCCGATGGGCGCACCTGCAAAGCTATGGGTAAGTACCAAGCAATGCAGTACCAATAAAGAATGCTAAATTGATGAAATACCACATGTTTTATTGGTGCTAATCCTTTAAAGCTTTACAGAGATAACGCAGCCCTTTCAGTAGCAAACAAGCTCTTTTCCTGCCTTTAGACCCAATTTCAGCTGTACTTTTGGTTGCCAAGCGTAACCAGATCATTGCTAACCGGATCAACATAAGACCACCCCAGATGAGTCCAGTGATCAGCGGTTTGAGTATTGTGACCGTAGACTTCGACAGCGTCACTTCCAAAATCTACTGGGCCGATACCTCAGAGAAGAAGATTTGGTGCGCCTACCAGAATGGCACTGGCAAACAAGAGGTAAGAAAAATGGCCGCACGTACTGTATCCATTAAACCAAGAGGTGTTTAGAACAAAATGAGTTCTTCACATTATAATCTGAATATTAAATTGAACTCTTAAATTGCTTAATGCATCTCTGTTGTTTTAGGTGTTCTCCACAGGTCTGATGGTACCAGAGAGCATTGCTGTGGACTGGGCTGGTCGGAATCTGTATTGGACGGACTCTGTCATGGAAAACATTGAAGTGTCCACTCTGGATGGTCGCTTCCGGAAAGTCCTCTTAAGTAAAAATATTACCAGCCCCCGTGGATTGGCTTTGGACCCCCGTAACCAGTAAGTACAGTCACGTTACAGGGATTTTATAATGGTATTGTACTGTCTAATTTTATAGTTAGCACCTTTGACCTCTCTGCATCACTGTGTCATTCCTCTCAGTACCAACCTGATGTTCTGGTCAGACTGGGGACAGAACCCCAGGATTGAGCATGCCAGCATGGATGGAGCCGCGAGACGAGTCATTGTCAGCACTAAGCTCTACTGGCCCAATGGCCTGGCCCTGGACTACACCACACGCAGGGTCTACTTTGCAGACGCCTACCTCAGATATATTGACTATTGCGACTATGATGGCAACAACCGATATCAGGTTATGGCAAGTGATCTGGTAGGTTTCGTTTTTCTGTTTGTTAAGGTAAAAAGAGGAAGCATTTGTATTTTTCATACTTTAATCATGATCATTCTAAATGTTTGAGATATGGTTCAGAAAACAGATATCTGGTGTCACATTACTACATGCAATTTACCGGAGGAAACTGGTGTACTGACATTATGATGAGTCTTGTTGTTTGTGTCCCTTGTGTGTCCAATCAACACCAGGTTCTCCGGCACCCATATGGTATGACCATCTTTGAGGACAAAATCTACTGGTCTGAGCATTATACCAGCAAGGTGATGAGTACTAACAAGTTCCATGGTGGCAACATCACCACTCTGATGAGCAATGTCTACCAGCCCATGGGCATCGTTATGGCTCATCCTATCAAACAGCCCACAGGTAGCTTTCAAATAAATAGTACATTACAAATGTACTAGTCTGACGAATATTATTTAAAGGTTGAAAGTGACTCTGTGCTTTCGTGTTTAGCCATCAACCCTTGCGAAGAACACCTGTGCACTCAGCTGTGCCTGCTGTCAACACTGAGACCCAGGTACTACACCTGCCACTGTCAGTCAGGTTGGATGCTGGATACTGACAAACGCACCTGTATTAAAGGTACTTTGGTTTTTACACATTTCACTGTCCCAGAGTTCTTTGCACCACTTTATACTTCTCTTCATTCCTTTCTAGATGAGACTCCCTTCTTAATGGTAGTCAGAGATACGGTGATTTTTGGGATTCCCCTCGATCCCACAGACCCTTCCAACAACGCGATGACACCGGTGTCTGGCATCAGCCAGGGGCGGGACATTGACTTTGATGATGAGAAGCAGTTTATCTATTGGGTGCAGAACACTGTGAGTGGAGGTCTTAAATTGAAGAATGACATGTAGTGAATCTTCGTATGAAAGAGTATAGATTTGAATTAAAATGTTTTATTAGAGTCATTTAATTGTATAAAGCATGAATTGTATTTCATGTTAAACTTGAATGTGTAGAAGAGGAGAAAAGCGAGAACAGGATACATCACATTTGAAGCTTTCTTTCTTTTTTGATTAACTGTCTTTTGTGTTGCTCTGATGTTAGGGTGCAATTTGGAGAGTGAAAAGCGACGGGACAAACAGAACTCAGTTTGCTCCAGCTGCTTTCATGGGCTCACCGTCTGGTCTGGCTTTTGACTGGTTAAGCCGAATAATGTATTACACAAATCCCACTGCTAAAAGCATTGAAGTAAGCACATTTTGGGGACACATAATCATTTGATCATCAAACACTGATAAGATACTGCCAAACATAGGCTCATGTGATAAATACAGCGTGAATTATAAGACATTAAAAGTCACTCGGATAAAAAGATCAATTACATCATTCATCTTTTTTCACTTCCTTTGTCAGCATCGAAGCAAGTAAAAAAATGTCTCACTTAGGTTATCCGTGTTGATGGAAGCGAGCATTACAGGAAGACCCTCATCACCTCAAACGGCAAACCAGAGGGAGTAGGAGAACCCATTGGAATTGTTTTGGATCCAGCCCGAGGGTAAATTTTTTTAAAACCGCAACCAAGCCCAAGTTTTCTTAAATTTTATTTTATGTTTCTTCTTGGTCATTATGGTATGACGACTGAAAAACTGGTGGAAGGGCTCACTGAGCTCTCATCACTTCTCACATTTAAACGTTCCCTCCGCAGAAAGTTATTTTGGACAGACAAGGGCTCAGACAGTGGAGTTCCTCCAAAGGTTAGCAGCGCTGACATGGACGGAGGCAACCTCAGGAACCTCTACACAGGCAACATGGCCAGAATAGGATTCATCACTGCTGACATCTCCACCTTGAAACTGTACTGGGGTGTGGCTGGCACGGGGGTGGTGTGTACAGGTTGCCTGCTCTAACATGCAATCTTTAACCAAAAATGTAGTCACTGACTTTAATATTTGCTCTTCATTCTTATTTTCCCAGATTGAATGTGGCACTATGGATGGACAAAGCCGTGTAACGGTGGTCAGTGGCCTCTCCCACCC
Organism: Apistogramma diplotaenia; assembly: GCA_015052665.1. Classification (NCBI taxonomy): domain Eukaryota; kingdom Metazoa; phylum Chordata; class Actinopteri; order Cichliformes; family Cichlidae; genus Apistogramma; species Apistogramma diplotaenia. Next base: position 10,036 of record VOQJ01031616.1, read on the forward strand.
ATGGGGGCTGGCTATCTACCAGAACCACCTCTATTACACTGACCTGGACTATGAGGTCATTGAGAGGGTGGACAAGGGCACTGGTGCCAATATGGTGGTGATGAGAAGCGGCATGTCCGGCCTCCATGGTCTCAAAGTGCATGCAAGAGACAGTACGTGAATTAACTGTTTTTCAAATAAATCCAGAGGTCTTTTAATATGAGAAGATCTTGAAAAAAAATCTTATTCCCGAGTCAAATATGGGCTCGTGTGATCTAGTCATGCTAACCTCCATGTCTTTGTCTCTTCCATCTCAGACTCGGCAGGAACCACCAATGCCTGCAGCTCCAACAACGGGGGCTGTCCGCACCTCTGCCTGCCCAAACCCAACAGTCAGAAGACCTGTGCCTGCACTACAGGGTTTAACCCATCTCCAGATGGTTCCCGCTGCGAAGAGTATGAATCTTTCGCCGTTGTCTCCACCCGCACGTATATCCGTGGCTTCCACATAAACAGCTCCGACCACTCTGAAGCCATGGTGCCTGTTGGCGGATGTATGTTGGCTTTTTATTGTTTTGAATTATGAAGTTTAAACTTGTTTTTAGCACATAGACTATATTTATCAACTTTACATGAAACCCAAGGTGGTCTTTGATTTTTTTTTCAGCATCTTATACTATTCATAACAAGCTGGACGCCCATATTGAATCTGGCTATATATACTGGACTGAGAACGGCACCTACGCATCATACAGGGGCATTTTCAAGGCCAGAACCGATGGAGGGCATTACACCAGAGTCCTCCCTTCAGGCGTTGGTACAAGAGGCATTCATGGACTGGCTGTTGACTGGATTGCAAGTATGTGGCGAATCTACCAGCCACCAAGCATTTCATTCATCCACCTCCACTAGCATTGACATGAAATGTAAAGACTCTACAAAAATAATGTAGCAGTTCTTTCCTCACTTTTTCAGATAACTTGTATTTCACCAATGCTCATAACACCGAGACCTACCTGGAGGTGATGGCCATCAACACCACCTTCCGAATGATTCTCATTAAGTCCTCTGAGGACCAGCCCCGGGATGTGGCTGTCAGCCCCAAACTCCGCTACCTCTTCTGGACTGATGCTGGCCAGACACCAAAGATTGAGCGGGCCCTGCTGGATGGCACAAACCGCACCGTGCTGGCTTCGGAGAGCCTGGCGTCACCTCGTGGCTTAACTGTTGATTACACCAATGACTTCCTCTACTGGACAGATGATGTTCTTGATATGATTTCCCGCATGGCCATAGATGGCACACAGAGGCAGATTATCCGGTATGGGAGCCGGTATCCATCTCCAATGGGACTGGCTATATTTGGAAACTACATGTTGTGGGTGGATAAAAGGCTTGGAAAGCTCTTCCAGGCCAGTAAGGACCCAACCAATACCGACCAGCCAGAGGTGAATATTGAATTCGCCTGATTTAACACACAGTTTTAGCCTTCGTGATAATTTAAGGATTTAATTTAAGGATTACCCACTTACTAGCCCATTACTAGCTAAGATAATAGTTCTAGTGCTGGTCTAATCTGATTGGTTTGTGAGAACCATTGTCCTGTCCAATCAGAAAATAATCTTTCTTTAAGTTGGGCAAAATAGAAAACCTCTTTTTTGGGACATGGGATCCATGAGTCATGGTAGTTTAGTACTCATTAGCAGATAGCAGCGGTAGCAATATTATAGCTGCAACAACAGGTGAGAGGGTCGAGGAAATTAAGGAAGTGGTTGCTTTTGATTTTGTAACATAATAAAAGGGAATGATTTGGCGCTAACAACAAGAAAAGTTAGATCCAGTTGTGGACATTTAATGAACATTCTTTACATATGCTTTACCTATGCTGCCTAACAACAAATCAACAATTTTTGGTGGTGACAGGTAATCCGAGATAATCTTGATGAGCTGATGGACGTCACCATCTTTGACACACATGTCCAGCCGACATCTGCCAACCTGGTGGGCTTTAACCCATGCCACGAAGACAACGGACGATGCCAGCAGCTCTGCTTTGCCATTCCAGACGAGGCAAAGCCTAAATGTGGATGCGCCCATGGGACACTCCTTAGTAATGGAGTAACATGTGGTTATGGACAAGATGAGTTCCTGATTTTCACCACAGACTACACACTGAATAGCCTGAGGTTAGACCCAACAGACCACAGCATGCCCTATCCAACTGTGACCTTGGACTACGGCGTAATGGCGCTGGATTATGACTTCAGAGAGAAGCGAATTTTCTTCGCCCAGTATAAGGGGATAGGTCGGAGCAGGATTGGCTACATCACCACAACATCTGTCACCAGCCCTCCTGTCACTATTGTCTCAAGTGAGTTAAGCGTTATCACTCTAGACATTCATCATTTCATTTTCTTTCATTTTTTTCAGGCTCTCTTTGTTTATGTGATTTGATTTGATGTCCACTGTTTAGATTTGGATTATACAGAGGGTTTGGCATATGACTGGATCAACAAGCGTCTCTACTTCACTGACTACTATGGACGTAATGTCCAGTCAATCGGAGTAGATGGGACGAATCGCTCCATCATAGCCCCTGCCAACCAGCCCAGAGGCATCATTGTTGATCCATGCTATGGGTAAAAAGCAGCATACTAATATTCCATTAGGAAATGTCCAAGGATTGAAGATGGGTTTCAGATATTTAAGGTGTACTATAAAGTTTAACTTTGGGCTCCCTCTTATTACTGTGTCTGATGGTTCTCTCCAGTTACTTATATTGGACTGATTGGGGTTCTCCAGCAAAGATTGAGAGGGCCACATTGGGTGGAAACGTCCGGACGGCCATCATCAACAGCAGCCTGACAACACCCAATGGATTGTCTATAGACTACGAGGACAGGATGCTCTACTGGGCTGACTCCTCACTGTACGTCCAGTGATTCCAATTTAAATGAAAAAGTAGGAGAGACAGGTTTTGTAGCGGATTTTCCTTTTTTTCCCCACTTCTTTCCACAGAGCCAAGATTGAGCGGTCCACGCTGACTGGTGAAAACCGAGAAGTGATCCTGCAAGGTGTCGCGTACCCATTTGCTATGACTGTCTATGAGCAGGACATCTTCTGGACCGACTGGACTGAAAGAAGTGTGTTTAGGGCTAGAAAGAATGATGGCTCTGGCGTCACAATGATTGCCCAGAATCTGGAGTACCGACCAAATGACATTCACATTTATGCTGAGTCTAAGCAGGAGGCTTGCTCCAGCTTTTGTCAGCAGTTCAATGGAGGCTGCAGCCATGTCTGCGTTTCTGGTAAGAGCAAACTTTTTGATGCCCTGTGTAAATTCCCCTTAAGTTATACAGCACACAACAGGAAAAAGACAGCAATTATACAAGGAATTTTGCCGCAGTTATCTGTATTCCCTGTGGTTCGTCAGCATTTTTAAATTTCCCTTTTATCTTTCATAATTCCGCCTGCAGGTCCTGTTGGCCCAGAGTGCCAGTGTCCTCATGAGGGGAACTGGTATCTGGCAAACAACGGCAAAGACTGTATAGAAGACACTGGGAAACGCTGTCAGCAAGATCAGTTCACGTGTCTTAATGGTAACTGCATCTCATCACGTTGGAAGTGTGACGGCCACAATGACTGCCACGATAACAGTGACGAGCTCGAGAGAGTTTGTGGTGAGAAATCAAAATTTTTGTACACATTTTAATTTTTTTCCTTTAAAATTCCTGTTGGGGTTTTATTATATTGGCAACACAGGAATGCAAGCTTATTCTAGCTTCCTCTTAACCCTTCCGCAGCCTTCCACACCTGCTCAACCTCAGACTTCACCTGTGATAATGGGCGCTGTGTCCCACTGAGCTACGCCTGTGACTACACAGACGACTGCGGCGACAACAGTGATGAGCAGAGGTGCCCCTTCCCCACGTGTAACCCCACTACTGAGTTCACCTGCGCTAATGGACGCTGCATCAGTGCAGCCTTTGTCTGCAACGGCTACAACGACTGTCGGGACAATGCTACGTCTGACGAAATCAACTGCCGTGAGTACTGATGAAACCTGCCATTGAATCATTTCAAGTCCGATACTGAGGCTGTACTCGCACCTAAAATGATTCCATATTTCTAAATAAATAATGTTACGTATGTCGTGTCAAAGGACTGAAAGTGGCCTTGTATGTATGATCTGATCTGTTGCCTTTCCAACATCTCTATAGCTGATCGTACGTGTCCCGACGGCCAGATCAAGTGTGACAGCACTAACATTTGCATCTACCCCGAAAGCTTATGTGATGGCTTTAACAACTGTGGGGACAACAGCGATGAGAATCCTCTCTTCTGTGGTAAGCTGGGCACTCAGTGAGAGAAATGTCTTTCATCTGAGTCGAACTGCACGTGAATAGGACGTGAATAGGGATCTAAACCTATGCAAAATTGTTTTTCTGTGCTACAGCGGGGCGTACATGCGCTCCGAATAAGTTCCGTTGTGATGAAGGAAAATGTATCCCTCAATCTTGGGTATGTGACTTCATCAAAGACTGCAGCGACGGGACAGATGAACCTCCCTCTTGTGGTGAGTGCTTGACATTCATACAGCTGATAGGTACAAATTAAACTGAAAGACTTAGGTATGATTTCAGTTTGCATAGTGACTCGTGTTTTGTATGAGGGGGACACATTTGTTACTGCTTCTTTTCACACTTTCAAACGTGAGGATTCCTGTTCCTTTGTTGCTATGCAGAAAGTATAATCAGAACATGCAGTCCAAGCCAGTTCAGTTGTACCAACGGGAACTGCATCCCTGAGTCACTGGTGTGTGATGGCAACAATGACTGCTGGGACAACAGTGACGAGGCTCCTGAGCTGCAGTGTGGTGAGATACCAGTTAGATGTTTAATCATGCAGCGTTAGGCTGCTTGTGCTTAATTTATGTGAAATGTTCATGGCTTGAAAAATCCCACTAGATATTTTCCCTCGTTTTCATCGTCTCAGTTTAGAATGCTCATACACTGTCATCATACTTGCTCTTTTTAATATCAAATTGTCACCTGCAGGTCAACGAACCTGTAGTTCTAATCAGTTCACCTGTCCAACCTGGTTCCCTGGACACCCACGCTGTGTGCCTTTGAACTTTGTGTGTGATGGGGAGAAAGACTGTGCAAATGCAGCTGACGAGCTCCAGAACTGTCCCAACCGGACCTGCCACATGAATGAGTTTGCCTGTTCCAATGGGCGTTGCATCCTCATCCCCTTCCAGTAAGTGTGACTGAATAAAAGTAGAGATGTGTCTACTGGTCTGGAGACATATTCTCTTATAGGCAAATAATGAATCGCTAATCTTCCACAGCTGCGATCGTGTGAACGACTGTGGAGACGGCAGCGATGAGTTGGGTTGTACATACGATACATGTAGCAGCAACCAGTTCACCTGCAGTAACGGCGCCTGCATCTACGGTTTCTACGTTTGCGACGGCGAGAACGACTGTTTGGATGGTTCTGATGAGGTGGACAGTTTGTGCACCACGCCCCAGCCCACGTGCGCTCCTCAGCAGTACATGTGCAAGTCAGGCGAGTGCATCGATTCGAATAAGGTGTGCAATGGACAGAAGGATTGTCATGACAACAGCGATGAAAAAGGCTGTGGTAAGAGGCAACCAGAAGTGGGACATTATGGAGCATATTTATGTGATTTATGAATGGCTGCTTGTAACAAATACCCTTTCAAATCTTATTCTCCTCAGGAATTAATGAGTGTCTCAACCCAGCGGTACACATGTGTGCCCAAATCTGCACTGACACCCTCACCAGTTATTACTGCTCCTGCAACCCAGGCTACCAACTCATGCCAGATGGCAAAGCCTGCGAGGACCTCAATGAGTGCCTCAGCACGCCCGCCGTCTGCAGCCAGATCTGCGAGAACGCTGTCGGCTCGTACCACTGCAAATGCGCCCCGGGGTACATCCGCGAACAGGATGGACGCACCTGTCGTCAGAACAGCGGCGTCGCACCGTACCTCTTGTACAGTAATCGCTACTACATCCGAAATATGACCACTGACGGGTCACATTTAAGCGTAGTCCTGCAGGGCCTGAGCAATGTGGTGGCATTAGAATTTGATCACCATGAGAAGAGGCTGTACTGGCTGGATGCGGGGGCAGGAAAGATTGAGAGGATGCGTTTCGATGGGAGCCACAGGGAGACGCTGGTAAGCAGCAATATAGGAGGAGCTGAAGGCCTAGCGCTGGACTGGGTTGGCAGGTGTGTAAAATAGGGTAATCATATTAGGTAATAATCCATTAGGTATTACTACTTAGATTATTAAGCAACAAGAAGAAGAACAAGATACATTTATGTGTTTTTGTCTCCTGCAGGAAGTTGTACTGGGTGGATAGTTATTACGGCTCAGTTCATGTGATGGAGCTGGATGGGCGCTACCAGAAGAAACTGCTGTCTGGGCACTTCACAGATAAAAATCACACCTACATTGTCAGCCGACCTCGCGCTGTTGCTGTCAACCCTAAATATGGGTATTCACACACTCAAACACACACACACACACATCTATGGTTGACTCTGAAACCAAATGTACGCTGTTGTTCCTGTAAGCCAGTCGCATGTTTTTACATAAACCTCTGCCTTCTGAGGTAGAACAAGAGCAGGAAAGTTAATCAGAAAAATGCTTAAAAACGCTTCAGAAAAATAATATCAGACATTACACTTTACAATGTTAAATATCCTCTTTGCCGATTTCATTTTGCTCCCAATGTTTGGGCTTTTCCTCATCCCTCTTGGCATCCTCAGATGGCTGTACTGGACTGACTGGGGTGACGCGGCGTACATCGGCAGAGCTGGCATGGATGGAACAAATGTCAGCGCCATCATCACAACCAAGCTGGAGTGGCCAAATGCTCTAACCATAGACTACACCACCAACAAGATCTTCTTCGCCGATTCCCATCTTAACTTTTTGGAGTGAGTTATGAAAGCATCCCATATAATTTTTTGCTTCTGTGTTTCTCTGAATTATCTGCACGTATGTTTCTCTTTGTGGCCGTACATGTAAATTAGTCACAATGTGTATAAACTTTCCTGTGTATTTTAGCTTTGCAGACATGGACGGCCAGAATCGGCACCGGGCCATTGCTGGTACGCTTCCCCACGTATTTGCTGCTTCTCTGTTTGAGGACTGGATCTACTGGACGGACTGGAACACACACACTGTGGAAAAAGCCCATAAGTACACCGGCGAGGGGCGTACAGTTATGGGCAACAACACGCATCGCCCCTATGACATTCACGTCTGCCATCCCTATCGGCAGCCACGAAGTATGTAAACGACAACTCTGCGCTTTTTATTCTGAGCATCTCAATGGACTGCAGAATATACATTATTTTTAATCGACTTGTGTCCCAGGTGAGAACCCTTGCTCGTCCCATCATCTGACCTGCAGCCATCTGTGTCTGATCGCACCTGGCGGGCAGCAAGCTTCCTGCGAGTGTCCGGATCATTTCATTGGCTTGGCCGTTGGCTTCAAGATCCAGTGTGTTGCTGACTGCTCCAGCACCCAGTTCCGCTGTGGGGACAATGAGAAGTTAGTGTGGCAGAAAATCATTCACACTGCCTTAATATTTTAAAGTACAGCGTATTAGTCAACATCGGGGTTAGAGTGACATTTCTAATCAAGCCTTTTTGTACTTTCGCTTCTTCCTAAGGTGCGTTTCTATATGGTGGAAGTGTGACGGCCAGTCGGACTGCAGCGATGGCTCAGATGAACCTCAGACCTGCCCACCTCGCTATTGTCCCATTGGCCAGTTCCAGTGTCAAGACGGCAACTGCACCTACCCTGGCTTCATCTGCGACGGCCACCGAGACTGCCCTGACAACTCAGATGAGGATGCTGCTCTCTGCAGTATGACAATACACATAAAATACACTGAAAATCTATTGGAAAAAAATTTGCTCTACATTTGCCAAATGAAAAATTTAAACTGTGATTCTTTTAGGTATTTAAATTTGGATTTTTCTCTTTTTATCTGTTATTAAGCCTGTTTCCTCTCCTTATAGGCGATCACCGCTGTGCGGACAACCAGTTCCAGTGTAAAAACAAGAGGTGCATCCCCGTGTCCTGGCACTGCGATGGAGTAACTGACTGTTCAGACGGCAGCGACGAAGACGCAGATTCCTGCTCCCAGAAGACCTGCCGACCGGGAGAGTTCAAGTGTGCCAACGGCCGCTGCGTGCCGTCAAGCTATGTGTGTGACGCCCAGGACGACTGCGGAGATGGATCTGATGAGCCATATGAAATCTGCAGTAAGTGGGACATCAGGAAATTGCAAGAGGAATAAAGCCATGGTGGCTGTCACACAAATTAAATATGTGCCAACCGTGATTTCCTTCTGTTTTCCTACGTGTCTTTAATAAGCACAAAAAGCAGCAGTGCACTTTGCAGAACAACATGAGCGTTTAATCAAGCATCGATTCATCTGCTTCAGAGATACACAATCGATTTAGACACAGCCTAGGCGACTTAATGAAGCTGCACCTAGTGTTGATTTTTCTAAATTTAAGTTGCACAGTTTATCTCTCCTTTTCCCCCTCCTCCTCCTCCTCTTCCTTCTGCTTCTAATTACTCTGTCTGGCTCTTTCTCAATTTGGCCTTCCTCATTATTTCTCACCCTCTTGTTACCTCGCAGATTTTATTTTCGCTCTCACTTCTAATCTCACCACTTTCCTTCCATCCTTTGCCTAATGTCTCTGTCGCCTTGTCTCCACAGTGGGTCCGGACTACAAGTGCGATGCAGATACTGAGTTTTCTTGCAAGACAAACTACCGCTGTATTCCTCAGTGGGCCCGCTGCGATGGCACAAACGACTGCATCGACAACAGCGACGAGGAAGGCTGTGGTCAGTGCCTATGTGTCAGCAGATGGGTTATTTTTGGGAAGGCTGTGGTCACACCAGCTGTGTACTGCATGCCTTTCAAAATCTTCAATTAGTTTCTCAGGAAGTGTTGATACTGTGCTTCATCCCACTTTAAAGCTCTGAGCTCTGCAGCGCTTCATCCAGAAGAGGAAGCTACTTAATGTAATGATCTGTAACTGAACACAGTTACAGATCATTTATGCAGCTCAGTGTTCAGTTTCAGTGTGTTTGAAGTCTTATCTCCCAAAATGTTCTTATGACCACACATTCAAGTGTTGTTTCTGCTGCTGCTGTTTAACAGAGGAGGTGACCTGTGACCCTCTGGGAGATTTCCGTTGTGACAATCACCGCTGCGTTCCCATCCGCTGGCAGTGTGATGGCGTTAATAACTGTGGCGACGGCTCAGACGAAAGAAACTGCCGTAAGCGTCATGTTTTTTTTTTTAAATTTAGTTCATTTCAAAACTTGTAAAAATCTCATGTTTCATAATGCTATGCTGACCACTTTAATTCATGCAGTTTTAAGCTTCTTGTCATGGGGCACTGCTACTATTTGTATAGCCTGAGCTGCACATCTCATACCAAACATGTGTGTCTGTGTCTCTAGAGCCAAGGCCATGTTCTGAAAGTGAGTTTCGCTGTGACAACGAGCAGTGCATTCCCGGAAACTGGGTGTGTGACCATGACAACGACTGTGGGGACAACTCAGACGAGCGAGACTGCGGTGAGCAGATGCCGCACACAAACTGAGCCTCCTTAAAAATATTTCCAGCCGTAAACAAAACACACTCGCGCTCACACACGTTAACATCTTGGCTCTCTCCCAGACTTGCAGACGTGCCGTCCAGGTTTTTTCCAATGTGACTCAGGTCACTGCATCCCCGCCGCTCTGCAGTGTGACGGCCGTCCCGACTGTCTCGATCTGTCAGATGAGACCAGCTGTCGTAAGTTTACAGTGTGAAAACTCGTGGCACGCTGCCTGGCCCCCGAAGTCTTATTTTGTTTTTGTTTGTACGCGTGCGAGGTAATTATTCAGGTTTTAAGGCTTCAAAAGAATGAAAACGAGTCACAGTAGGGCAATGAGCACAGTACCCAAATAGCAAATAGGCATTTAAAAGGTTTATTTAGAGCAGCTTAAGACTGAATTCACACACATTAGCTTACTTCAGCAATTAAACTACAGAGATTCTTTATTTGTGTAAAGGCTTGCTTAATAATTTTTTTTCTGGATTAAAATCCAGAATAACTCTGATACATTGTAACTGTTGCTTGAATATGTGAAAGTTGTAGCATTATACAAGCACTGGGATACATAGTCTTGGGGGCAGAATTAATGGTTTGAGAGCTGTAAACAACAGTCATAATGACATGTAAAAACTGCCTGGGTATGTTGTAGGGAGGTATTCCTGCAGCTAGCAATTTAAAGTCTTGGCTACAGAAATGTTCTTTCAAGGTAATGTAACCAGGGTGGCTTCGTTTGTTGTTGATGAAAGCTGCAAGCCATCCGTCTCTTTGCTTGCCACGCTTGGATTTATTCCCATTTGCCCAAAGCACCTCTGAAATGGTAACGGTGGGAATTCAGAGTAATTGCTGGAGCCTTGTCTCTGTGAAACATATAACTGTGCACTCAAAAAAAAAAAAACATTATTGTCCAGCAATCTCATATTGTCTGTGATGATGGAAGAAAAATATATCTGGGCCCATCTGCTGTGCCTCATCGCTTCAGTCCTCCTCTGCTTTCTCTGCATGTTGTCCTTTGATTTCTTGGAAGATGTCAGTTTTTGTTGTTCTGGTTGCCATGCAGCAGCAGTGATGTTGAAGGAAAGTGGTAATAACACGGTTGGAGAAGAAGAAGAAAAAAACAACTCCCAATCAGCATGTTGGGCATAGATCAGAAAAGTTCCCAGCAATAATGCAAACGAGTGCGACGAGAAAAGAAAGTTAAAAGAAGGTGAGCAAATTGGAAAAGGAGCAGGAGCAACTTTAACAGGCTGGACTCACAGCTGGTGAGAAGAGCTGTGGCCAGAACTAGCAGCATAAAAACAGTTTCGACTGAAGCCTGTTCAGTTATACCTGGTTTTATTCGTCCACTGATGAATGCTTTTTTAAAATCTCTTTAAGACAGATGTTTAAAAACACAAACTTGATAAAGAAGACAAAAAAAAAATCAACTGATCTTAGTAGCAATGTGCAAACTAGCTCACACATTCTCCCGATCGTTCCAGCTACTCGATTCCCAGGAGGCCGTTATTGCCCTCAGCACCAGTTCCAGTGTGCGAATCATCTGTGTGTGAACCAAGGCTGGGTGTGCGATGGTGTTGATGACTGCGGGGACCGCTCTGATGAACAACTCAGTTTATGCTGTGAGAAGCTTGTTTATTAATTTTATGTACATATATGTATATGCCTATATACCCAGGCCAGAAAAAGAGAGTTTAAGGTTATTCACGTTGAATTTTTTATTATTTTTTTAAAGTGGAGTTTAATATGTTTGTATACACTATATGTGAGAGGTTGGTCTCAAGTCACATTTGTTTGTGTTTAACCAGTGAACATCAACTGTGAGATGCCGTACCGGTTCCGCTGTGCCAACAACTACTGTATCTATTCTGGCCTGCTGTGTAATAAGAAGGACGACTGTGGAGATGGCAGTGATGAGAAAGAAGACCTCTGTATGACTCCCACTCATGCAGCCCCATGATCTGCACATTTCAACATAACTAAAAATAGAACTTTAAATGCACAAAGCAAACTGGTTATTCCACTTTTCAGTGAGTTATAGAGCTATAGACCGGGAGAACTGAAAATCTGGCAATATGGAGAAACATAGATAGTTGGATCATGCATACAGTAAATTATGTTTATTGTACCATGTAAATATACAGTGCTGTGAAAAAAGTATTTGCCCTCTTCCTGATTTCTTTTTGTTTCATCTTTGTCCCATGTAAATGTTCAGGTCTGCAAAGATATTTTAATATTAGACAAAGATAAACCAATTAAATACAAAATGCATTTTTTAAATGATAATTTAATTTATTAAGGGAAAAAAAAGCTATCCAAACCTACCTGGCTCTGTGTGAAAAAATAATTACATTCCTTGTTAAATCATGATGAGTTCAGTCTGACTAGCCACACCCAGGCCTGATTACTGCCAGACCTGCTCAATCAAGAAATCACTTCAATCGCAGCTGTGTGACAAACTAAAGCAGGGTAAAAGATCTCAAAAATGCTACGAGCTAAAGAAACTTAAGAACAGATGAGAAACAAAGTCAATGGCATCTATCAATCTGGAAAGGGTTGCAAAGTCATTTCGAAGGCTTTGGGACTCCAACGAACCACAGTGAGAACCGTTATCCACAAATGGAGAAAACCTGGAACAGTGATGAACCTTCCACAGAGTGACGGCCAACCAAAATGACTCCAAGAGCGCATCAATGACTCATCCACGAGGTCACAGAAGAAATCAGAACATCTAATGAACTGCGGGCCTCATTTGCTTCAGTTCAAGTCAGAGTTCATGATTCAACAAGAAGGAGACTGGGCAAAAATGATTTCCGAGATGAAAACCACTGCTGACTAAAAAGAACACTTATCTGATCACCAAAACTTTTTGGGAAAATACTCTGTTGACTGATGAGACAAAAGCTGAACTTTTTGGAAGCATTTCATAAAAAGAACATCACACCAACAGCCAACCATGAAGATGGTAGTGTGACCGTCTGGGGCTGCTTTGGTGCTTCAGGACCTGGATGAATTCTGCTCTCTAAAGAGAAAATCCTGAAGGAGAATGTCTGGCCATCAGTTTGTGCCCTGAAGCTCAAATGCACTTGTGCAGAAGGACAACAATCCGAAACACACCAGCAAGACCACCTCTGAACGGCTCAAAAAAAAAAAAGAAGGTGGTTGTGGAGAGACCTATTCAATGTCCAGTCTTTAATCTGATTGAAATGCTTTGGCGTGACTTTAAATAGCAAAAACCCAAGATATCTGGAAGGAGGCAAAAACTTTTTTCACAGCACTGTACACTAAAATATGCATCCTTTTATTACTTTTTATCTGTTGCCATAATCGGATTTGTATTATGTTCAGTTTTGGCGAACGTACCTCTTATCAGTTTCTGGGACAGCCAAGCATTAGTCCAAACAACACTGATGCTGATCCTGAACTTTCCTCTCTAAAGCCAGTCAAATGGGAAATCCCAAAATGACATCAGTGCCTGCACAGAACACAAAGCTGAAACATAACAAGGGATAAGGAAAAAGTCTGTTGTATGGCATTGTTACACAATCAGCTTAAATGTCAATCAGAGCAAATTATTTTGAGAGGAGATTAAGTAGTTTGATCCTCAGCAGAGGTGGACATTGGCTGGCTCATGTAAATCCACTTGTTTGTGGACGGGAGATAGTGAAGACATGCAATGTTGTAATATACAATCACGCGTATTAGGCATATACAGTACCTGAATGTGTAACATGAAAGCATCTATACGCTTTAATCCATTTTGCAGAGTTAATTTTGAAAGTTTAGAATTGTTGGAGAAAGCTCTGAATTTAATCTTAGATAAGTGGAAGTGATGCTTTCAGAGGTGGGTTGCATACCCACTCAACCATTTCTGAATACTTGTGTTGATGATTCATCCCGACTGCGTCCTTCACAGGCCGTGAGCCCACACTGCCCCCCTGCACACTGGAAGAGTTTAAATGCATCAACGGATACTGCGTGCCCCTGCCATACGTATGTGACCACAATGACAACTGTGGGGACCGCACAGACGAAATGGGCTGCAGTAAGTGTCACAACAAAACACATTCACCTTCCTGGCAGTGTACTCTTTTCGTTTTAACTCTATGACTGCAATTAAATGTTCCTGGAAAAATACAGCATGAATCTTTGAGAGCAAATGAAAATGGCGTTTTCACACATTTTTAATAAAAGATTTAAAATGAGTGGTTAAGGCAGGAAAATTCATTCGAGTCTGTAGCAGAGCACTGTTTTGACCAAAGCAAAAACAAGTGCCTTGTGCAGTTACTAGGAAATATGTCATGATTATGACCCATATATTGCATTACATAATTGGGATTATGTGGTCTTCTAAAGAAGCAGATGGTGTTTCTCATAGAAAACAAAGGTGGAAATATTTCCAGGCTATGTTACTACCATACATTGGTTATGTATCTTCTTAAAACAACAAAGAAATGGCTGGCATTTAGGAGAATCAGAAGATAAAAGTATTGTAATTGTTGTCTAAATAAGCATATATGGATATAATGAATTTTCCATCCAGAGTGCTTTATACAGATTATCAGGGGGTACTCGGGGTATTTTGTGGATTCATTCATATCCATTATACATGTGATTGCACCAGTTTTCATACAGTCATGTGAAAAAGATGCACCAGACAAGCTTTAGCAGACAGATTCACATTTGACTCTGGAATAACCGCAAGGTGCTAAAGCCCGTGGCTGCAAAATAAGCCCAAATCATCACCCCTCCACCACCGTGCTCCACAGCTGTGTCTGGTTGTCACCATATGGTGCTGTGCATTATAGCCAAAAATGCCCTATTTGGTTTCATCTTTCCAAAAGACATTGTTGCAGAAATCCTGTGGTTTGCTCAGGTGCAACTTTGCAAACCTAAGCTGTGCTGCCATGTTCTTTTTTAGCTTTCCAACCCTTCCAAACAAGCCATAGTTGTTCAGTCTTCCTCTAATTTCACTCTCCTGAACCTTTAACGTTTCACATGCTAACTGAGGCCTGCTTAGTCTGACATGTGGCTCTTGGGGTTTTTGCAGTTTCTTGGATCATTGTACAGTCTGACCGTGAGGTAAATTTGCTGGGACACTCACTCCTGAAAAGATTGGAAAGTGTTTTGAACTTTTTTCGCTTGTGATTGAATGATTCTCACTGTAGAATTATGGACTTCAAACTGATAAGTAGCAACATCTTCTTCTCAAAGATTACTGATGGTTTTCCTCCTTGGCTTTATGCTAACATACCTGAATGCTCCCAACCTACGATAACCTCTGCTTTTATAAAGGTGCTTATACAAGATCAGTGATAGTGAATACATTTAACCATATTACTTGATTATTTCTGAATCGATCTAATGTAAACCAAGGCTGGTAAGTAGCTTTTGTATGTGGCTCCAAAGCTGTTTTGAAAGTGTCAGAGAGCATGCTCTGTGTTGTCTGTTGTCCAGATTTCGGCAACAACCGCAACTGTGACGAGAATGTGTGCCAGCATATGTGCACAAACCTTAATGGAACAGGCTTCATCTGCTCCTGCAGGCCCGGATACACAGTGGACCCTGACAGCACCTACACCTGCCTGGGTACACACACACACACACATACATGTACACACACACTGATATTTAGTTAAATATCTGTCGGCTAAAACTCACACTCCGTCTGATCCTGGCTGCTCCTCTCTCCTAACTCTTTCAGACATCAATGAGTGTGAGGTGTACGGTACCTGTCCTCAGGTCTGTAAGAACACCAAAGGCAGTTATGACTGCGAGTGTGCCCCCGGCTACAGGAAAGTGGGCGACGGCAGCATGTGCGAGGCTCAGGGTGAGAGCAGTTGTTTTCTTTAGAGCCTAAAGGACTTCACATTTACTGAAATATATATTTTTGCCTCATTTAAATTGAATGATTTAATGGTGGTTCTAGTTCTAAATAATTTCTATTTACTTTACAATGTAAAGTTGTGTATTTTGCAAAAAAAGACATGTTGATGCAGGGCAAAATGATCATCTTATTGGTGGGGAGACTCATTAATGAAATGTCTTTAAACAATAACAATGCACTTTTGAGTTCTTTTTTTTTATGCTTTCCAATGATAAAAAATGGGTAAATATGTATGTGTGTCTGCAACAGGAGCAACTCCCATGCTGCTTCTACCGGAGAACATTCGTATCCGGAGGTTCAACCTGCAGACAGAGGGCTACCACGACTTCCTCCAGGAACAGGAGCACATCATGGCTCTCGACTACGACTGGGATCACAACAACACCGGATTAAGTAAGATACACACGGATTAATGCTACCACAAAAAAGACAGAGTACGCCTGGTCACACACAGAGTAGGCTAACAACAAATGTGCTTTGTCAGGTGTGGTGTACTTCACTGTCGCTGGTAAAGACTCTATACCAGGTGCCATTAAAAGAGCGTACATACCTTCAGTAGATGATGGCAGTAATAACATCGGTGCCGCTGTTGATCTCGGCATCAAATATATCACCAGCCCAGACGGCATCGCTGTGGATTGGATTGGCAGGTGAGTTTGTGTTAGCATGTTTCAGCTTACCTCATTGCATCAGTTTTGTGGTCTGGTGTCTTAATCCTAATCCAAATACATGTGTTGCACACTTGAATTAAAGTCATTAAAACAGTGTGTTTTATAGTACGCCCATTTTTTTAATGCTGTGAACACACAAA